>JAKUCV010003731.1:0-19102 GCA_028386065.3 Turnera subulata
TTGCATTTATGCATACAGTGTATATGTGAGTTTCATAAGTCTTCCGCTGTGCATGTTTTCACTATTATTGGGCCACTGGGCCGGGATTTATTATTTATGTTGTTTTACTATTTTGGGCCGTTGGGCCGAGTTATTATTGTTCACACTGTATGCTTGGGTTTATTTGGTTGGGTTGTCACAGTTCCGGCACGTGTTTATTATGTACGGTAAATACGGGTCGGGGCGTCTCATGATGTTTCTGTTATCATACATCCTTAAGAGCTGGAATTTTCGTACAAATTTTTGAATACTCAATAGAGCAACAAAACATTAGTCACCTCATATCCCATGTAAACAGAAACTAAATTAAATCTAGCAATTTGAACTACCACGTCATTTTGCATACAAATGCCAAATAAATGCATTATTACCATAATAGGTAAAAACAGTTCTCCTAACCATCAAGATGAATTATTTTTTATTTTTTGTTTTTCCTATCATTTTGTAATGGATTTGATTTTTCTCGAACTGAAAAGAGAAAATATTATATTATTCTGAAAAAAACAAATGCAACGATAGGTAATATTACCACGATTTTGTTTTTGAAAATATTCAACAAAATTAAAAAAACAATGCCAAAGAATTGAAATATAAAATAATATTTTGGGAAAAAACTAACACAATGTATAACAAATAGGAAAATAATATTTAATTCAATAAAATTAAAAAAATTAAACTAATGCAATGTAAAAGAAAAAGCAAAAAAATTAAATTCAGGAAAATTAAAAAAACCAACATAATACAAACAAATTGGAAAATAATATATAATATTGGAAATAAACAAATGTAATGGAAGGGGCATGTAATATTTTTTATTTTAATACTTACACTACTTAATATTTAATTTTTAATATCAAATAAAATCTCATATATTCTAGAAAAATTAGAAAACTATCACAATGGAAGGAAAAAATATATTATAAACCTGAAAAAAACACAATGCCAAAAAAATAAAGTAGGAAAATAACGAACAAATATGGAATATTAAAAAAACAAAAACAATGCCAAAAAAATTAAAGCATGAAAGTAATAAATAATTATGGAAAATTTGTAACACAAAAACAATAAAATGAAAAAAAAGAGAAAATATTATATTATTATGAAAAAAACAAATGCAACGATAGGTAATATTACCACGATTTTGTTTTTGAAAATATTCAACAAAATTAAAAAAAACAATGCCAAAGAATAGAAATATAAAATAATATTCTGGGAAAAAACTAACACAATGTATAACAAACAGGAAAATAATATTTAATTCAAGAAAATTGAAAAAAATTAAACTAATGCAATGTAAAAGAAAAGGCAAAAAAATTAAATTCAGGAAAATTAAAAAAACCAACATAATACAAAAAAATTAGAAAATAATATATAATACTGGAAATAAACAAATGTAATGGAAGGGGCATGTAATATTTTTTATTTTAATACTTACACTACTTAATATTTAATTTTTAATATCAAATAAAATCTCATATATTCTAGAAAAATTAGAAAACTATCACAATGGAAGGAAAAAATATATTATAAACCTGAAAAAAAATAATGCCAAAAAATAAAGTAGGAAAATAATGAACAAATCTGGAATATTTAAAAAACAAACACAATGCCAAAAAAAATAAAGCATTAAAGTAATAAATAATTATGGAAAATTTGTAACACAAAAACAATAAAATGAAAAAAAAGAGAAAATATTATATTATTCTGAAAAAAACAAATGCAAAACACGATTTTGTTTTTGAAAATATTCAACAAAAGTTTTTTAAAAAATTCCAAAGAATAGAAATATAACATAATATTCTGGGAAAAAACTAACACAATGTATAACAAATAGGAAAATAATATTTAATTCAAGAAAATTAACAAAAAAATTAAACTAATGCAATGTAAAAGAAAAAGCAAAAAACAAATTCAGGAAAATTAAAAAAACCAACATAATACCAAAAAATTGGAAAATAATATATAATACTGGAAAAAAACAGAAGTAATTTAAGGGGAAAAAATATATATTATAAATGAGGAAAAAAAATAAAATACAAACAAAAAACATAAAAATGTAAGTAATACTGGAAAATTTAAAAAGACTAATACAATGTGAAGGAAATATAATAAAAATAAAAAAAATAAAAAAATCCAATGGAAATTATTATTGCCGTCATTTTTTTATAAAAATTTCGTGAAAATTAAATAATAATGGAAAAAATAAAAACAAATAAGCATACCTTTGAATCAATTAGAACCAAATCTAAACTGATAAGAAGATTTTGTAATTTGGTATTCAAAGACTCCCACATCCTTGAAACCCTAACTTGAATTATCCATGACTCCTTGTCAGGGGTCAATTCATCCAATGTATGAATATTCATTCTCCTGAAAAAAATAATATATTATTCAAATTTAAATATACAATTAAAGTGTAACACAAAAAAAAGTATTTTCTTTTATATAAATTCTTAAAAATATTAATACTTACTAAAATACATACTAAAAGAAAGAAAAAAAAGGAAACTAAAAAACAAACAACTAACACAGGAAAATAATATTTAATTCAAGGAAATTGAAAGAAATTAACCCAATGCCAAAAAAATGGAAAAAAATATAGAATACTGGATAATTTTCAAAAACTAATGCAATGTAAAAGAAAATAGGAAAAAATATTAAATTCAAGGAAATTAAAAAAAACCAACATAATGCCCAAAAATGGGAAATAATATAAAATACTGGTAAAAAAAACAAATGCAATGGAAGGGAAAAATAATAGAATAGAAATGAGGGGGGAAAAACAAATACAATACAAATAGAAAATAAAAAATTTAAATTTAAATTTTCACAGACATAAATACTTAAAAATCAATGTAGAATAGAAAAGAAACTGAAAAGAAACTGTAAAACACAGAAACTGAATCCGAATTTCATTGTACTGACATCTGGATTTTCTCTGTGTGTTTTTAATTTTTTGTTTCTCAAAAGAAACCATAAGAGACACACAAAATTTTAAAACAAAATAGACAAAATAGAATTGTAAAGAAACTGTAAAATACAGGAGCTGTATCTGGATTTCATTGTACTGACATTCGGATTTCTCAGTGTGTTTTCATTTCTTTGTTTCTGAAAAGAAACTGTATGAGCAGAAACTGAAAAAACAAAAAAGAATTGTAAAGAAACTGTAAAACACAGAAACTGTATCCGTACATCAATGTACTGACATCCGAATTTCTCTGTGTGATTATACTTTTTTGTTTGTTTAAAGAAACTGTATTAGATACAGGAACTTAAAAACCAAAATAGTATTGTATAGAGAACAAAAAAAAAGAATAAGAAACAGTATCAAAAACAAAACCTGTACCTGTATTTATAAATATTTAGAGATAAGAGTTTAACAATTATCAATTAAATTTATTTGTTAAAAAATCGGAACAAAATAAATGGGCTAAAGTTTTTTTTAATCTAATCTCATGGAGAGTTTAACTTTTTTTAATCTGATCCTGGAGGGTTTAACTTCTTTTTAATCTAATCTCAGTATCTTTTTTACTAATTCTTTTTTTTTATTCTGATAATCTAATCCTGTATCTTTTTTTTTAAAAAAAAACCGACATGTTTTTTTCAGTTTATTTTTCTGTTGGTGCAGCTCATATCATAATTTGTTCGCACCGACATTTGGTTTAGCCAAGTAGAGTTAAGCTACAAAACTACACCTCTTTACCAATAAGGAATGTCCAGAATACAATGTGACACAAATCGCTCATCAATATCAAGTTCTCCTCATCCAAAAAACTCTCAGGAAAGCGCGAGTCTTGGGTGTGTAGATCCCCGCCTATATAAATAACTCCTAATATGCAATTTGCGATGAATTCTTATATTTAATTTACTTCCAATAGATACAGAAATTTGTGTAAGATACATGCATGCACAAAACCGACACGCAAGGGAAGGGAGGAGTAAGTTTCTGATAATTTTTTTTTTAAAAAAAAAACGGAACAAAATCAATGAGTTGGTTTTTACCCCTACTCTGATTGGGATAATTATGAAAATTTTTCTTTTAAAAATCGGAACAAAATGAATGAGTAACTCATCTTGCTAAAAGTGTAGTATAATTAGGACTGTATGATTAAAAAAAAATCTGATTGTGGAGAGTACTAATCTTGCTAAAAAAAACCGTACAAAATGAATGAGTAACTCATCTTGCTAAAAGTGTAGTATAATTAGGACTGTATCATTAAAAAATTCTGATTGTGGAGAGTACTAATCTTGCTAAAAAATCTGATCGTGTATAATTAGGTTTTTCCTTAACTCTAATTGGGATAATTATAATGAAAATAAGGGCCACTCAAACAACACATAAAACCCTCCACTTGGCAAAAAACAAAGACCTCAAAGCCTACACATGACAAAAAAGCAAGACTCTAAAAATCCTATGTGTCAAAACCTGGTGAGGGATTCAGCTATTAATATATATAATAGATTCCCCAGACATGTCTGTAGCTTTGACTACATTCACAGGCCATCAAAACTAAAACGGGCGTGAATAGACCCACAGAATATTAATTTTTTTTAATCCCAGCCTATTGACCATAAGTTTTCTAATTGAAAACCAAGTTGAAGAGGAAAACTAAATTTCACCATATTGTGCATAATTTTGCCGAACATCTTTTGTACGATCTGACCTTCACATGGCATTTATTTTGCTTCCGTGATGCCATGTTTGATTATTAAACAGCATACCATTTTTAGATGGGCATTTTTAGTACCAATTGAAAATCAACATACCATATAAGGGGGGAATAAAATCGGCCACGGCAGAGACTTGAAAATTCTTTTGTGGGGTTTAGGTGAGAGACCTGCACCAGAAAGCTAGAGGCTAAACAAGGTATGGACCTGTGCCTCCTTATTTGGCTATGGAATTCTCCCTGTTTGTCAAAACAAAAAAAGGAACAAGGAACAAGGTAGTGAGTGCGATATTCACATGCACACCTTGGTGTTGTCTTGCATCATATTACCATGACACACGGGAAAGTCTTTATCTCCAAATCCAACCCCTTTTTTCTCCTGTTTAGTTAAACAAAACCGAGTTTAATACTGTAATAATATATGGGTTAAAAAGATTCACACTTGAGTCCCACGTTTACACGAATTCCACGCGGGTTCTTTTAGGTTTTTTTTCTTTTTACCAATCACTAAAAGCCAATGAGAGGCACAAAGAAATAGAGGGGTCTTTGTCATACTTTTCCAGGCAGGTTTTGTTTTTCAAAGTCGTCCCTTAACTTTTGCCTTCGAAGTAAGGTGACGCATGGAGCACATGACTTTTGTCTCCCTCACTTAATTGGTCGAAATTGCTCACGGGTTTTTATTTTAACGTGGATACCCATGATCCATTACCTACATAAAGAAACAAATCAAGACTCTTCTGTTTTATATCATGAAAATGGAGTTTCGTGTAGTGGGTACCCAGGATATGGTCAATATTCTATTTCCCATCATCGGTTAGTATTATATCGCATGCCTTCAAATTTTTTATTTTTTTTAATATTCTAATATTTTTATGGGTTTCTTTGCGGGAAGTGTTAGAGATACCTAGATTACTTTATAGAAAGGAAGAAATAAAAGGAAAGGCCAAGTGTTAGAGAGAAGGATCTGTGCTTTACTCTTTTTCATGTGCATATAAAAGCAGGTTCAATTGGTTTGCCAAGACTGACAGTGTGCAGAAGAACGCAGTAGGAATCTTTTTCATAATTTTCTTGCTTGTTTTTATTTCCAAGATCAAAAATTACTAATAACAGAAACTGAAAGATTGTCAGTAAAACCAAAAAGCTTACAGGAAATTAAATCAGAATCATCAAAAAAGGCTACACTAAAATAATATGATACTAAAATACTAGTAATTGGCTAGTTTGTGGGGACGTGAATTACGTTGAAAGTGGTTATATCTAATCTAAGCTACGTTTGTGTGGATCATTGAAAATGATTTTGATCATCCAACCATCCATGTGGCAGTATTGTGAAGAAGCTATAAAAAATTATTTTCTTTCATTTCTCTTGCGTGATGTTATAATAAAAAGAAAATCCAAGACCTAACAAACGCTTTCATTTTTTAAAATTTTCTTTTCTTTTTAACAAATAGAACAATTCACATGGTCCACGCTAACGGTTCGTTTCAACTCTTCCACCGCCCGAAAGGCGGGTTTTTATCTATACCGCATAGGATGGGCCCACCAATGGCAAATGAGGAAAAACAGGAAAACAAATACATGAAATATGTAAATCCCATCCATTTTCTAAAACCACACAGGTCGGTCTTTCACGAGCTATTAAAAAAAAATTCGCAAAAAATATATAGCGTTTAAGAAGAAAAAGGGTTCATTTTTACCATTTTTACTGGTGTTCCCTGTGACAACCACCTGGGATGCCTGCCTCCCGTTTCCTACAAATTACCACCATCATCACCTCCTATTTGGCAGAGAATATTTTGCTATTTTCATATAATTGGTTCCGACAAAAAAGACCCACCTTATTAAAGACACTTGATTGATTCAAATAGCAAACTTCACATCAAGCATGTGAAACTCATTGGCCCCATCCCCACGAACCCTTTTCCTTACCATTAAATCAAGAACCAATCTTGCTAACAATTCAAGAGAAAAAAAACACATCAATGGAACCGGTCTCTGTGGCGGACATTGACAAGAAGCAAAAGGCAAGAAAAATGAGCTGCCAATTCAAAGAAGCCATACCTAAAACGCAATAGGTGCGTGAATCATATTCCTTTTTTACAATATGCTACTGCAATCCAATGAAACTGCCTCACAGAATTGAGGTCATCCAATTCTCCAACCGTGTGTGGTTAGTAGGAGAAAAGAAACAAAAGTGCGTTTGATGGGTGAACACCATTTGCTTGAATCCCATCAGAAACAAGCATTGTTTAGACAAACATAGAAATATGAGACAATACATAGAGGGTTTGGAAAGAACGAAAGAATTTAGAGAAATTGAACATGAAAATAACAGAACAGATATGCAGTTCTAAACTAACCAACTGTTGGGACAGTTGGTTAAAAACTTACAAAATTAAGCTCGTCCTGCAAGAATACTTCTTTATGGAAGAGTATGTATACTATAAACAATGATAGAAAATTTGCTGCCCTAAATGGTCAATAAGGTAGAGTTATTTTCTACTTCTAGCTAGCTCCTTGAAACCATCCCTTGCCCTTGCGGTGGATCGGAACATCTGAAGAAGCACTGAAAAGGATTTCTTCACTAGAAATGCGCCTATGGACTATATGTTAAATGCATCTCCTTCGCTATCCAATTGACGATAATGGCTGAAATGAGTTGGATTCCTGGGAAATTGCTGCCATTAGCTTTTCTTTTGTCAACTGCTCGGATCCATGAGACTTGATCACAAAAGTGTGATACACAGTATCATTCGCTGCAGCAAGTTTTGACTCCACTACAGACATCTGGGAGTCTTTGAATGCCTGGATTACTCTCGAAGCAGGATGTGAATCCAACGGGCAACTAACTCTTACAGTTACCTCATCATGGGAAGATTGAATATCAACATCAAGGGAACGATTGTGGTTTTCTGTGTTTGAATTAACCTCCAAAGACAGAGCATCTCTTGGAACACCCCCAAATTTCTCCTTTTCTGCTTCCAAAATCTTAAGCTTCGCTTGAAGCTCATTAATGTAAGCAATAGCATCTCCCAGCAGTGAAGCTTTATCCATCTTGGAAATATTGGGTACAACAGCTCGCAGAGCATAGAATCGTTGGTTAAGCTTTTCTCGCCGTTGCCTTTCAGCCTCAACATGATTAAGGGGCTCTTCTCTACCATTGGCTGGCTTCCTGCCCCGTTTACGAGGCCTCCTATCGTCAGCCGCGCCTGATTGCTCGTCTTTGCATGAAGCTTCAACATCGGAGTGCTCAGATTCTACACTAACTGGCCGCCCTATTATAGAAGGACCTGAGCTGGCTCCGGAAAAATCAATTTGCATTTGCACCTGCTGCTTTTGTGGTTGGTAATGGTTAAGCCTAAACTCTTCCCTAACACCATTGGCAAGCCCTTGCAGATTGTTTGTTGGGGCTTGCGAACCGTAGACCTCTGCTTGAGTACCAGGC
This sequence comes from Turnera subulata, assembly GCA_028386065.3. Taxonomy (NCBI): domain Eukaryota; kingdom Viridiplantae; phylum Streptophyta; class Magnoliopsida; order Malpighiales; family Passifloraceae; genus Turnera; species Turnera subulata. Next base: position 8,152 of record JAKUCV010003731.1, read on the forward strand.
TTCAAACCAAAACCATGCGGCCAACTAGAACCGTGAAGTCCATTTCGCGTAGTGGAAAATGAAACTCTGTTCCCGTTCTGGTAAACATCCCAGGCTGGACTCTCTTCCATCTTTCTGACAGGGAGCTTCTCCCTAACACCATGTCCTTGTCGATGACTTGAGTTGTTTAAATCCTGTCCAAAAATCTTAGGAATAACTTCAACCTTCTCCAGTATCCCCAAACTTGAAAATGGGGAATTCTCATCCTTCTTCTCGCTCACCACAGGTAAGGCTGCAGCAGCTACCACAGGTTTAGCTCTGATACTAGAATTATGAGTTGAAAACAATGACCTTATGGACTGCACCAACTCAACGCTTTCAGCAATGGATCTCACCGAACCCAATTCAACAACTCCAACATCAGTAGGCACCAACACAATCGTCCGAATCCCAGCAGATTTTGCAAGGTATGACCTCACACAATAATCAGACCCCACACTCAGGGCATCAGGGATCCAAACATGCTTACCAGACGCAAGACACTTGCCAGGGCCACCTTCTCCGCGACGAAATGAAAAATACATGGATGCCAAAAAGAACAACTCAGTATCAGTAACCCGGTCCAATCCCAAAGCATAATCACCCTCATCAGAATCGCCAAACGTTGTGTGCAGCTTCTGAATAACCCTCTTCCTCATCCTCTGCTGGGTCTCATCCTCCAAGCGAAGGTTGAGTGTTCTAGCCACCTCAGATTCTTCGCCCTCCCTAGGCTCCCTGCATGACCCGTCTCCCCAGCCAAGGACCCAGTCACCGGATTTAGAACACGAAATCTGCCAGAAAAAGGCGTAGTTCCAGCTGAAATTGGAGGCGTTGGGTCGGTCCACGAGATCAGAGAGCTTGTTCTGCAGATTCTCATCGGTGCAAATAGCCACCAAGAGATTCTCGTTTGAAACCGAGTTTGATATCAAGTAATCAAAAGCTCGAGCACCCAAAACAGCTGCAACCATGGCCTTATCCTCGTCGTTCCACCCCCCACCTCCCATACCCACCTCAATCTTCATTTCCTAGCCCCAAATAGGAAGAACCCACAAACCAAAAAAAAACCTTTAAACTCCACCACCGCCGAAACCAGATTGAATGCACCGGCTATACCAGGCTTCCCAGCTTAAGACCCAAAAAAAAAAATCAAATCTTGACTCTTACACCTCTCAACACAGTACAAATTACATGGATTTACTAAACTAAAGACAAAAATCTAATGCATTTAGCCGGGTAGATACAACAAAACCCCTCATGGTGGTTCAATACTGAAAATAGAAATTTCAGATCTCAAGAACTCAAGTGACTACGTTACATAGAAAACCCAGAAAAAGTAAACTAGGATTAACACAAGAATCAAACGAATTGACAAATGATAATACACACCGGTTAGAGCAAGCAAACTGGGATCATGAGACGGCAGTTGGGTTAAGGGAGTGGTGGGGAGTGACACTATTTTTCTCAGCAAAAACTGCAAAAGAAATTTGTGACTGTCTTCGGTTGAGGAAGAATAATATTTTTATCCCCGGAAAGCAAAACAATCAGTTAAGCTTCACAGACAATAAGGAATGGCAAGAAAAAGGCCTCTCGCTCTCTTTTCTAACAAAGTGTGTCTGTTTGGAGAGAAAGAGTGAGGGAAGAGAATGAAGTGGGTTATATTGTTGTTGTTGTTCTTTGTTGCTTGCCTTTGCCCTGCCTTTGTCTCTACAAAGCGTTAACTGCTTTGAGTGAACCCTGGTTAAGCAGAGTTGTGGTGCAAAAAGTAACCATGGTTAATGGGCTGATTTGGGGATAGAAAAGAAATGGGAAGAGAAAAAATTGTTGGAGGTTGAGGAGTAGTCGGCAACGATTTTGTGTGGTTTGTTTGTTGGTCCAATTAAAGCTTGGTAGAGGTAAGTCACACAATTGGATCGTGTTTTACTCCCCCTCTACTGTTGCAATTTTGCATATCAGGATTGTTTTTTTAGATTGTTTTTTTTTATCTCCCTCTTTTTCTTTTTTTGAAGCATGATTTTTTTGGTAATCAAATAGTCTTATTGATTGGAATGATTCTTATGTGAATGGAAGAAAAAAAAAGAGAGAGAGAGAGGGAGTGAAAGAGAAACAAGAGAGATAAAAGGTTTTTGAGGGACACGATGGAGACATGAAAATGAGAGATTCCCTCTTGTCAAAATAGTGGTACACAAGAGGCATGCTTCAACGCATGGACTAGTGGGAAACGACTTCAATCATGTAGGAATACTGGAATACATCAAGATTTATTATTTATCAGTGTTAATTATAGGAAATGATGGAACAAAATATTGAAAGATTTGTCAAGTTCGGTTCTTAAAAAGGCAAGGCAAGGCAAACCCTCTCTCCAATCTTCGAGTCTTCAATAGTGGCGAATTTACCAGTTATGCATAAGTTAAATCTATATACTCTTTTGTTTCCTCTTATTTCTTTTTGTTTCCTAATTTTTTTAAAAAAAAATAACTTTACATAGATAGTGGACTTCTATGTTCCATTTTTCACTTTAATTTTACATTGAATATGACATAAAGTGATTCGTTTCTGTTGCTTCTGTTTCTCCTAAATTTGCGATGAAATATCATCCATCCGTGGAATGTACTAACATTGTGAATTTTCGTACGTTAATTTGACAATAGCCGTACTTTTGCCTTTCCTCGGATGTGGTTAGCCCACGCTCAACAGAAAATGACTATATTTGCAAATTTTCTCGAGGATGACTATATTTAAATTTAAGCATGTGAACTTAACATATTTTTTTTCTTTTCAACTTTTTCCTCTAAAACAACACAGAAGTCACGAGGAAAGACACGGCCTGGCAAATATAAGCAAACAAATTAATGATTCAGATTTTTTACCCATTTACAGGTAATAACAACACATGCCTGTCGTGAACATTGTGCGTGACACAAGGTTCGTTGCTCTATGCGTGATTCCACACAAAAAGAGTTAAAAGAAAAAAAAAGTTCACCTAGTTTCTTTATAAAACAGAACCGACCTTTTATTTTCGGCTGAATGTTCAAATCCGTCACTTCTTTCCAAACTCTAATAGGGATAGGGCAGCTATCTATTTGTAAATATTGACTCAATTACTTCATTTTCAACTGTAATCCATTTGACAGTAAAAAAAATCCTTCCCTTAATCCTTTCCATAATCCTAAATTGATTCATCTTTTTGGAATAGGAATCCGCTTAATAATTTCAGTTTAATTTAAAAATATTAGGTCAACAATCATCAAGAGCCAAACACCAGGTCGAGAGACGAGAGAGTCACCCCGTGCTTTTATTTTAAAAAAAATCAAAGTTAGTGTCTAAAAACAACCCATTTATTTCCCAAGTTCGAGCTGTTCAATCAAATATCTTGGTCAAGTAACTCGATATTCTATGCACCATAATCCTGCATAGATTTTCTTTCAACATTGTTTTTTCCCTGCATCTTTATCCATTGTGACGTTGAAAGTTAACCAAAAAGAAGTATTAGGATAACCAATTCGATTAGTTTGAGGTTTAATTAAAAGCTCTTACAAGATAAAGATGAAGGTACATTATGTCTGGTGCGCAAATGGATTGCCCGACCCCCACTTGAGTAGAATCTAAGGTAAACAAACGTGGAAAGCGATACCGAGCCAAAGATTATTTGTGGGCTCAATTTTTTACCTAGCGAAGTAGCTTAGCCCTCACAAGGTTGTCAACATCATTTCCTCTCTTTGTGGGTAATATTAATAAGTTGCTTTCTGTCAAAAAAAAAAATATTAATAAGTTGCTGGAAGTTTGTAAGCAATACAGGTGGGGGGTTTGGCACCCCAAAATGTAGTAAGATTTTTTTTTTTGTCTGAATAGTAAGAAAAGGCTTGTTTTTTTATCACCAACTTGCCTTTTTCATAGTCAGCAGAAAATTGACGGGACACAGTATATATTATTTTCTGAGGAACGCAACCCACCCCCTTTAACAAATATTGTAAATGCTACTGTAGGAGAGTCAATATTTACACCAACAAACTGCTCAGTTCGTGAAGTCATTGACACCCAAAATAGTGTTGATAGTGTTTTTCCTGTTATAATTTAATTAGTAAAGTAGTATAAGCTTTCTCAAAACAGAATACTAACGAGTAAAATACAAAGTATGTTTGAAGAGGTCATTCTCAAAAAAAATATATATTTTTGAAGAGGTAGTAGTCTCACTCTTTCTTTACAAAAATTAAAAAAGCTAATAACAAAAAAAATACGCGAAATATGACACACTTACACGGTACATGGTGTTTAGAAAGATAAACTTTCTATGCTCGAATGTAAATAGAGATGCAATTAATACCTTAGCTGCCTTTTCTTTTTACAATTAATCATACCATAAATCCCAAAAACCCGAGAAGGGACATCTCACGTAAAAAGAAACAATAATCTCGTGAAAGTTTGACATGAACATTAACACACGGGGCATCTTTTTAAGATAATTTATTGAGTTGGCGTGAAAATTCGTCCCCGGGCATAACCATTTTAAGGCCATGACTAAAAAGGTCTATCGGCTCCAATTTGGGTAGAACACAAGAGTGGGAATTCATTTATATAATCATTAATGCATTCTGACATAAGTAATAATTTACTTTTCAAATACTGTAAGTTTTTTTTTTTTTATCATTGACGATGTTATATTCCAAATCACACAATTTGAGACCCAAATGCCATTGTCTGGTGCCTAAGTTTGAGCACTGGACTTCATCCTACAAAACATCACTCAATTAGGCGGCCGTTAATACTAAATTATCTTTTCAGAATGCATTTAGAGAGGCACAGTTTGAATGTGTATGAATATCATAGCTTACAAATCCTAAACGAGATTACGTACACATATTATAACGATGATTATATTTGACGTATTTTAGACTGAACTATATTATAACGATGAAAAATTAAAAAAGTGAAAACCTAATCAACAAGACGAATTCAAAGCATAATCTACTAATAAACTAAATTATCTTAAAATCATGAATTTGGATCGTACATGAAATTTAAACTGTAATTTATCGATGGATTTAATTACAATTAACGCTTGATTCATTAATTTGACATCGAGGCAAGAAGCGATTGTTTACTTTATTTCCTATCCGATTTTGGGAGCTTCGTCCGACTAATCCAGATTCGTATCGCGCATTTAGTTGCCGCGGGTGAGTCTCTTAATGGAAATTATCTATGTACATGAGGATTTGAACCCGATATTTTATTAAGCTGAACCAAACCACTTATCCCTTAGACCAATCCACAGATAAGATCCAATTCGTTTGAGTTCTCTACATCTCAATCACGAAAAAGTTTCGAATCATATTACTTAACTACGTTACTTTCCATTTTTTTTTATAAAAGATTTACTGCAAGCTTCTAGATAGGCAATACTCCATTCTATTATTGGCACCCTACCTGATTGGAAGCACACGACAAAACTAGACAATGCTTACTGCGGTTTCCTTTTGACATTTTTTGCAAGGGTTTTTACTAAATGGGATGCAAAACTCTAGAGTCTCAGTCCAGTCCAGGCACCGCACGGTCTCGTATCCGCATTCAAAATTCTACAAACGCCGGCGTTTTCCTCCTTTTTCCTTCCTTTCACGTGCCCCCGTGTTATGCGTCTCCGATATGTAGCAAAACACGAAAAGTAACGAAAAATCCAGTTAACCCCAAAACGCGTTTTTCGTGGCTCCACCACGGCTCATCCATCCGCTTCATAAACAAACACGTTTAAATTGTCAGATTCTGACACGTGGGCACTCCCGGTGGGGCACCCCTACTACGTGTCGACATCTCCTCCATCCTCGGTTCCGTCGAACAAAAAAAGAAGATTAAAACAAACTTGTTGGCGGGGAAAGTAAAAAAAAAAAAATAGAAACAGTCAAAACTGTAAAATGCTCGTGAAAGACTGAAGGGCACGTGATGGTAACGTGAACCGATGGGGGCCACGCGCTGTGTGCGAGAAGAACGTGACGTGCATTTAATATTGAAGCTTTTGCATCGAAACTGTACTTAACGTGCTTCGCGTGTCTTGGTTTTAGACAAGGCCACGCCTGTCTTACCTGACTCTGTGACGTGGAAAACTCGCTCGAGGTACACACACTCACAGTTCTAGCCACTAGTAACTCGCCAATTCAGGAGAAATAAAAACTGGGATTTGGTGACATTTTTTTCTTTTTTTGATCATGGATTTGGTGACATGAATAATGGTATAAATTATCTGATGTCATATTATATAAAATTATAAACCCATTCCTCGTATGATGATTATTTTCATGAAGACAAAATTTTGACGTCGCAAAATGAGCTTTGTTACTAAGATATAACTATTTTTTATATTCTGTATATATTATTTCTATATTTTTAAAAGATAATCTGGTCAACAGAAAATAGCAACGAACCAAACCATTTTAGCCCAATAAGTATTAGCTAACGAAACACTCTTTCGTCCACTGCGAGTACGACACGCACATCCCTAGCTTCTTCTTTTATATACTACTTTTGTCGTACAAGGAGGGCTAATATAAAGTATTAACAGATTCAGTCCCCTTCTAGCAATTAGCTGGCTAGTCACTACAAGAAACTTTCTCATACTAACTATGCGTAAACCGCCCCTCCTTCCTTATATTCGAGGAAGTGGCAGCAATCTTTAACAAGTAAAGGATATATACTTCTTGATATACTTTTTGATAAAAAATCAAAAGAAATATATATACTTGCTTCCATCTACTCCCCTCCCCTGCACATTATTTACATTATCTCCGGTCCCAAATCATTGGTTGATGAAACTAATCGAATAAGGATCACTTTGACTCATGAGAGATGAAGACGCAGCCAATGTGATTCATGCACCCGCCTGCCTTGAATTTTAAATTTCCATAGTTCTACAAGACTGGATAACATAACATGCAACACGGTGATTTGGCCATCGCCTCACAGTGTCTATCAAATAGTAGTTTTTTTAAAAAATTTCCTTCCGGTTGGCCCAAACTAATCCGTATTCGACTCGTGTGACGCACGTGGTTACGGTGATTGAGTTTCCAAATTGAACCTCCCGGACCGATTGAATTCGGGTAATCGTGACCCATTAGGTTTTTGGGTCAGAATGTCCTTTGTAATTCCCCAGGTAAACTCGGATTTCAACACTATTTTACTGGAAAAACCATGACCCGTAGGATTTGGATTTAATAACCTTGACAAGTATTCGAGCCTGATATCTCACCAAAGTAGAACCAAGTCGCTTACCACCCGGACCAACACCGTATTGGTATCAAATGATAGCTTTTTTTGTATCCGATAGTAATTAATTGTATTTATGAGCAAGGGCGGATATAGGGGCCAGGCCCCCTCTAAAATCTTATTAGTAGTGTATATGGTAATAAAATCACATAAAATTTCATACAGCTTAGTGGTAAATTGTTGGTTTTTATGAGTCAAACCAATCAACCTGAAGATCTAACAGTTGCATAGAACATTTTTTTTGAAATTTTCAGTTGTCTTCAGTCGAATTTCATCGTCGTTTTTTGATAAACTCCGTGTAAATATAGCCCAAAGCTTGGGAAGGATGGGGCTTTGACAGAATTCAAGAGTAGCTGCCGTCTTAGCTAAATCAAAGAATCGTGCTTGTACCCAGATAAATTTATTTAACATTTGTTTATCAAGAGAAATTTATGTCGAGGAAGCAAACTCGCAAAGATGTATCTTGAATTAAGTGATGAGGTCGAATAAATTTCTTTGATAAACAAACATGTTAAATAAATTTCACGCAAAATGCCTTTTTTATGCCCTTTGAACCTTTCACCCTCCACCAAACAACGTGCTTGTTGCAACCTTGTAAATGTTGAAAACGTTTAGTAACTTTAACTATCGTAATTATGACAATGTTTGATTCTGCTCAACAAATATCGTTCTTCTTTAAAAAAGCATCTCGTAGCACTGTATATGTAATTATCAAAAAGTTTTACCCCCTAAATCAATCAGTTTCCAATAATGTCATGTGCTACCACATACATCGCCCCTGAAGATTTACAGGGGTGATGTATGTAGTGTCACATAGCTTTATCCTTTATCATGTCCCCTCTCTAACTTTGGCGAGAGTAGCCGTGCGCTATATTGATTCGATATATATCCCACACATTTTTCTTGATTATTTCACGGAGAAAGAGGGTAATTTATATGCTAAATGGGATTAATTGTCTCGATATTGGTGGATTGAAATCTTTGTTGAACTACTATTGAAATTATATACTATATGCGGAGAAAAATACAAAAACAATATGTGCAAGAATTGGTCGGCAAATGCTCCTCATAATTGAAGTTGGGATTGATAATTTATCAATCAATGGCATACGTTCATCTATCTGTTTGTACAACTATTTATGTAAAAGAATGCCATTTGAAATAGCCATCCAACCCACATAAATCCGAATGAACTACATGCATGAACAAACAAAAAAGCAGATTTATAGAATTCCCGAGAGAGAGAATCTGCTGATGGGAAATTTGTCCAGTAAAGGATTGCATAATGCTCACGATCAGACAAAAATTTCATTTATCTTATCTTCTTCCACGTGATGCCAATCAGTTCGTTGTGAACCAATTACTGCCACTAACGTTCCTTTATCCTTTAAATGACTGCAAAAAAAACATTTTCAATTGCCACTTTAACTGGTGATGATAATAGAGCTTATCGTTCTTCAACGAAACCTTTCGATAAAGAGGGACAACATCTTGAAACGTACGTTTTAAGAAAGTGATTTCGAAATAATATATTGAAAACGACGTTAGGGTTTTAAGAACACGTAGCACTGTACCCTCTTTAATATGTTAGCACTTGTACCTATTAATTGATGTTATATGTCCATAGGTCTTTACTGCCAATGTTAACCCAGTGAGCGACTCCAGCTCCTCTTTGTACGTGAGAAATCTATTCCTCTGTGAACAAATTCTAGAGGCTGATTTTTGGTTGCACGTATTTTCAACCGAGCCCTGATCTAATTTAGCCGAACAGGGGCCACACATTTTTCTTGGGAGATTATTGAATACTTCCGGTAGTCATTAGTCGGATTGAAATGTTCTATTTTACTTATTTGTTACAAAACAAAATATAACTATATAATTAAATTGAAATCTTTCTAAAAAAAGAACAATGAGGTGCTGAGACGACGGCTTAAGAAAAAAAAATGCAATAATTAACTCTATAAAAATACCAGAAGAATATTAGATTTAGAGAATTTCTTGAATCTGAATTTCAAATTCAGCAAAGGTGGGATGATGGTGGCTCCGCGCCCCACATCCTCAACACGTTTTTTAGATTTACCTAGATTTGCAATAATTAAAAGTAGAAAAGTAATCAACTGCACTCCCCCCCCCCTCCCCCCACCCCCCGCGTCTCACTTGCAAAAGATAGTAATTTAATTTCCTTTATCGTCAATACCGTTTTCTTGACGATAACCGATACTCAAAGTTATTGAAGAACAATGTTGATTGTTTACACCCCACACGATATATATATATATGTAATTACATGATTAGACAAAATTGCACAAAGTGCAATAACCACCCACTACTTGAACTGCTGTTAAAAAAGAAAAACTTTGCGAATATGCTCCTTCCATAACCTCATCCTATCTTTTACAGCATGAAATTAAGTGAACATCGAGTAAATCGAGGGTGCGTCTGTATCGGTCGATCCAGATGAAAAACTACTTGAATAAGAAAAAAACGTGACACGGGGGAATAAATTTTTTTGAAACATGTGTGTCCTATCTCTATTTGTCGCAATCCAGTTTTTATTTCTTGCCTAAGTACGAGTTTTGTAATGTCGATTGTCCCACCTTTTATGAATTAAAAGTATATGATATTGAAAGTTCAGGGGAAAAAAAAAAAAAGAGCTTGACGCATATGTACGTACTCTTTGGCTTCATGTTGCAGGTTTGCAACCCAGTACCATTGTATACCTTCTGCACGAGAAAGAAAATTAGACAAAACGAGAGAAAATTGCTAAAAAAAAAAGACAATAATAGAGAAGCTAATAAGCAAAAAAACAAAGAGAGCCTAAAATTAAGTTGTCTACAAACGTTAACGAATATGGACAACGCCCACCGTTGGTTAATTAAAATAATAGAAACAACGTCGGCTGGTAATTAAATGTACGAGGGATGATTTTTTTCGAGTCCCACCTTCAATATTATTTAATACAAAAGTAATAACAACGCCCGCCGGTGGCCGGTGGCAGCATTATCTGCAGAAAACTGCGGCAGATCTCGTGAACCAGTTAATGAACCGATTCGATCCGCTTTCCCTTCATTAGATATTCCCTTTTCATCGGCCATGCATTACATGTTTTTTTTGGTTCGTTTTACTTTTTACTTCCACGACTTGCGAGAGTACTCATGAAACGCCCCGACCCGTATTTACCGTACACAGTAAACACGTGCCGGAACTGTGACAACCCAACCAAATAGACCCAAGCATACAGTGTGTACAACAACAACTCGGCCCAAAATAACAAACACCAATATAATAAAAACCGGCCCAATGGCCCAACAACAATAATAACAAACACCAATATAATAAAAACCGGCCCAATGGCCCAACAACAATAATATGCACAGCGGAAGACTTTAACCCACATAAACACTGTAAGCAACAACAATATGGCCCTACGGCCCAACGACAAAATAAACAGCACAGCGGAAGACTTAACGACTCACAATGACTCTGTATGCAACTAATGGATCCGAGTCCTGTCCAAGGGATAACGCCGCAGCCTGTCTGGAATGCAATATACCTGTACCACAAATAACTCAACCTACGGGATGAAAGCCCGCAGGTGAGGGGTGAGTCCGAAGTGCCCACCGGGTAAACCCATAAGCAAATATACATATACATACACCGTAACCATTCCAAGTCACGACACAAC
>JAKUCV010003731.1:19652-32418 GCA_028386065.3 Turnera subulata
ACACATAAATGCACATAAGAGTATGTCATGATGCCAATATTACGATATGTACCCATCCCGGTTACTCATCTTTTATTATTTCCATTTATCGAAAATATTTAACCATACGTATATCCGAATACAATTTCGGTACCATACTTTAATTAAAACTCTTTTCAAAATATATTTTCATAAAATAATTATAATTTCCCAAAATAATAATTACTATAATTTTCCTAGAATTTATAATATATATATTTCCATAATATTTCCATAAAAATTATTATACTTCCCAAATATAGTTTCCAATTATTATTTTCTTTAGAAAACTCCATTTCCAGAAAATATAACCATATAACTTATTTTTTTCTGATAATAAATACACATTTATTAATATACATATATATTTTCTAAAGACAAAATACATTTCCATACCACTATATTTTAACATAATAATTTATTTATTTGAAAATATTATTTGTGTTTACTACATATATATTTCCAGAAATATTTCCATAATTTTAATTTTCAAAACATATTTCCCAAATTTTATTTTTATTACTTATTATTATTTATTTATTTATTATTTTTTTTAATTTTCGGACTGGGCCGAATAGTGGCAGCCCAGACATCCAAAATCCAAACCACACTAGCCCACTCCCAAGCCCACAGAATTAACAACCCAACAACACAGCCCTACCCAAGCCCAACCAAGCAAAGCCCAACTAAAACCCATAACTTATAACCCATCAAAACCCCAAACCCAATCCAAAACTAAGCCCAAACTAAAACCCAAGCCCATTACCTATCAAACCCAAACCCCAAAACCCTAGAGAATTCGGGCCGGCCCGTTACAAACTGGTCGACCCGCGCGCTTTTAACACCCAGCCACTGCTCACCTTGGTGGTGGCGGGTTGCAGGCGGCGAGGCATGGCGGGCGTGGCTCCACGGCACGGGCGTGCGGCAGAGGCAGGCGCAGGTGAGGAGGTGGCGTCGTGGAGTCGTCCGGTGCGCCGGCGAGGAAGAGAAGGGTGGCGTTAGCTCGTGACTTCGGTCGGCGACACACGGCTGTGAGTTGCAGCAACTCCGGCGGCGACGAGGTGTCCTCAGCGGCAGCAGCAAGCGGCATGAGAGCGAGTGGGGCACGCGGCTGCGCGTCGGTGGAGGAAGGAAGAGATGAGAGGAGATGGGAGGAGCTGGGGGTGGACGGTGAAGGTAAAGGAAGAGAGGAGGTGGCGGCTTGTGTTGGTGGCGGTGGCGGCGGGTGGTGTGGTGTATGTTGACGGGCAGTGGGAGTGGAGAGGAGAAAAGAATAAAAAAGAGTAAGAAGGAAGAAGGGGACAAGGAGAGTCACGGGTGAAGGTAGGAAGGAGAGGTGGGGCAGCGGCGGTTGGTCACGGGCGGGAGGAGGAAGGTGACGGGAAAGAAAGGGGAAAAAGAAAAGAGAAAAAGAAGAAAGAAAAGAAGAAAAGAAAAGGAGAAAAGGAAGAGGACAGGGGCGAGATCGTAATTTTCCGTCCCGAGTCCAAAAATATGACTTTGGCTCGGAAAATCCGATTAATCCTCCTGAACATCGCCCAAGTCTCGGAACTGAAAACCGAGGCTCGGTTAGTCGGGAAGATACTCCCGAGCGCGGGAAAACCCTCGGTTTCGAAAAAAACGACTACCGATTTACTTCGAATTAATTACCCGGGATTAATTCAACAGTAAATCACGGTGAAACAATTTCTACAGTCCCGGTAAAAATCAAAAATTTACCCGGGCTGTTACAACTCATTAGTGATTAGTATAGGGTGAAATGATTTGTTTGCTTTTCAATTATACGAGGGCTTAATGCTCACGTTTTTTCATTTAAAACTAAATAAACAAGGAAGTCAAAAAAGTTTTTCGTGTCCAAACATTGCTAGTTCTACATGGCTCATTCTATCGGAATGGGATGTTGAACTTTTTTTTCCCCGAAGGAATGGGATGTTGAACTATTCAAGACTTATAAGCAAAAAAATATATACATATAAAATATGTCACTTTAAATTTTGAAGATATCTATTGTAACAAAATTTAGTTGTTAATAAACATATAATAAAAAGGGCCGTGTTGTCATCTGAAAAAAATAACATTGTGCTCGTGTGCTACAAAATTGTCTAAATTTTTTCAGAAAAAGAACCTGGAGAAGAAATTTGAGGACAATCCAACTTAAAGAAAAGAACTTTTACATACTTACTTTTGAACCACACCATTTCAAACCACCAATTAATCTAATAGTACAGTTACCTTAATTTACAAGAATGTAGATATATGGTAGAATTTACGATGTAACCGATACAGCCACTTTACGTAATTAGCATACTTTTTTTCTATGAATCGTAATTAGCATACTTGATACTTACAGATGTATCAAAATATAAAAAAGAAAAAAAAAAGTAAAGGTGAGGTAGAACTTTTTTTAGCTAATGGAACTTAACTAATCCACAATCTCAACTCTCATAAATGTCAAGATGTTGAGCAGTGAGCACGACTCTCTAAGGATTGGTTTGGAAATTGAAATTTGAAAGAGTAAAATAATGATAACAAAGAATGATACAGGTAAGTTGGTTTCCAAAAACTCAAATGAATCTCTCTGCCTTTTCCCCCTAAATACTCAAAAGAATTACAAAACTGTGTAACATGCACCCACGGTAAACTCACCAGCTGCCACGTGGCACATCCTAAATCTCTTATACACCTTATAGGGCTTCATTACAAAATACCCCCCGTACTTTAGGTCAAAATAGGATCACCCCCTGACAAAAAAAAAACCGGTATTTGATCCCCTAAACTTTATAATTCTGCATTTTACCTCATTCCAACATAGGTGACACCACAATCACACATAGCCAAGAAAACCTCCCAATAAAGCGCCAAAAGCCACAGCCTCCACCGATCTTAGAAACTCTGTCGCCGGCATCGGGCTTCTGCAACACGAGGATTTCATAACCCCTGCTGCCTCCCTCCTTCCCCCACCGCGTCTGCCTCCGCCTCCCCAAACACCCTTTACAACCAAATAATCTTCCCGTTGAGCTCCAATAAAAATTTTATTTTTCTTTTACTCTTTCTTCCTTCTGATAACTACTTCTTCAATATCCCCATTCTCTTTTAATTTCCCACAAACCCAACAACCCAAGATGTGCTTCTTCACTCCATGGCCAAATCCACAACTTCCTCCGCATCAAATGCTCCCTAGACAACAAGAAGCCCTCATTCCCAACCATCCTCGTGGATCAGCAAACAACAACTGCAGTCTATAGTTGCATAATTGTGGTCACCAATCATCTTTGTTGCTCAATTGGAAGGGAAAACCCATGTTTGTTAGATGCCAACGTCGTTTCTGTGCTTGGCAGAGGCTGGTGGCGCTAGTTGCAGAGGGGGAGAGACGATTTTGGGTTGGTAGTTTGTGTGTGTGAATTCAAAGGGGACAAGGTTGGGGGCAGTGGTTCATGGTTTATAGGAGGAGGCATATTTCTGTTATTTTAGTGGTTTTGTTGTGTTTTGCAGAGTTTAAATTGGCGGCGAAGATCAAGGTTAGGGGAGGAGTAGTGCAGGCGTGAAACGGGTGAAGAAGAAGAAGGAAGAAAAAAAGAAGAAGAAAGAAAAAAGAAAAGAGAAATGCATAAAGATCAGAAAAAATAGGTGAAAAAGAAAAAGAAGAATAAAAAAAGGAAAAAGAGGAAGAAAGAAAAAAAAGAAATTCGTTTTTTAAAATTATTTAGGTGGCGCAAATCAATGAATCCACGTATCCAAAATCCGCAGTCTCCGTTAACTCTCGTGACAGAAACGGAATCGGGTCAACCATAGGAGTTAAACCGTGAAAAAGTAAAGTTTAGGGGGTCAAATACCGTTTTTTTTTGTCAGGGGGTGATCTTATTTTGACCTAAAGTACAGGGGGGTATTTTGTAATGAAGCCCACTTTATAGTATATATAGATATAGACGTAAACTGGTACGTACCCCGTGAAATACACGGGTATAAAAATTGGATTTGGTTATATCATAATTATAATTTTTTGTATTAATTAATATTATTTATTTTTTAAAAAATAAAATGAAAATTAGAATATTTTAAATCCTTTTTTTATTGTCACCCAACTAATTAGAATATTTTAAATCCTTTTTTACTGTCACCCAACATATTAATATTTATTTTTTATATACAAATTTAAAATAATATTTAATTAATTACATAAAATAATACAGGTAAAATAATGGTGAAAATGCATAAAAAACAGAATCAATATAAATTAGAAAAAATTACCCCCAAAAGATCTTATCATCTTATCATTATTTTATCATCATTTTAAAAAGAGATAAAAAACTAAATGAAGATAATTGTATAACCAATAACTAAAATAATTGTAAATATCCATATTCATGTTTTATGGTTTTATTAAACCAATTAAATGTGCAAAAAAGGCTCCATAATATAAAGTCATATGTCCTCTTCACATTCTCTTAATTTTCTAGGTGTCCTCTGTTCATTCTCTATTGAAATGTATCTTGTTATATATATATATATATATATATATATATATATATATATATATATATATAATAGATGGTAACCTAATATCGGAGCACAACACTATCCACGGGAAGCTCTGTTTGATGAGCAACGGGTGGAACCTGGACGGGCTGAACCTGCGCCTGAATCGCGGGCCCATGCCTTTGAGAGTGTGGACCGCGTAGAGCCCAGTCGACAGCCAAGTGAGGCGACCAACGGCCAGAGCACGAGGCGCTGGTGCGCCGGGAAGAGGAGGCGGAGCATCGGCAAGGCCAAGCCGCACCATATTGCGCGTAGCGTACCGAAGGACTTGGTTTGGCTCCAAAATGGCGTTGGGATTCACCGGATCCAGTGGAGGTGGTTCACGAGATCGGGATTCCGGACTTTAAGTCACACCAATTAAAACGGAGTTAGGGTGGGGCGGGCCCCTTGTAAATATCCCTCTTTGATATATAGTGCAAATAGAAAAAATTGGTAGCCAAATTTGACCCAAAAAGAAAATATAGGTGTCAATTATTTGTTGAAACCAATTGTCTGCATTGCTTTTTTCTTTTTCTTTTGCCAACTACAAACTTAATGATATCTCTTCCAACCCTATGGCTCCCAGAAAAAGGCGCAAAAATCAAACCATCAAAGAGATCCCTTACTGTCTGTTTGGTATCAAATCCAAATTAAAATTGAATTCAATTCATTATAAAAATTTGGAATTTAAATTCATTATGAAATCAATTCTTTGGTATAATTTTAATAATGAAGAATTGAATTCAATTTTAATGTTTGGTATAAATCAAATCATCAATTTTTTTTATGCTAATCGATCGTCTTTATTGAAAATTAGTGATATGTACAAGGGGGTAAGAATGTGAGTTACAAAGTTAAACTTAAACACTGTCACTGTCAGACATCAAGAGGAGTATAGAATGGTTACACTTTTGCCCGGATCCCACCCCTTGAAAGGTTCTGCAGATGCAAGGACCACCCCTGCACTGTATGGGAAGCTTGGATGCTTGAGCTTGAACCACCAAAAAGCTCTAGTGATAAGAACATGAAAGAGCTGATCTCGTTGGACAACCTGTTGCGAGAAAACTAGGGCATTCCGACAAAAGCCACAGAGTCCAAAGTAGAGCAAATCCCAACAAGGTCCAGGCCTGCTGCGAACATCTGGTGCCAGAGCTGAATGGCCATTGGAGGAACTAGGAAGAGACATCGCGAGGGCAAACCCAACACACCCCCCACCACTGGCAGAGGCGAGTCCGAAGAGAAGAAGAAACCGGGCATAGCAGAAATAGGTGAGTGACGTCTTCTTGTTCAGCTCCACAAAGAGGGCAACCCGACTCATCTGGAAAAGGATGCCCCTGTGACATAAGGCCTCACATGTCGCCAGCCCCCCATTAAGCAGCCTCCAAAGAAAGCTTTCCACATGCGGAGGTGCAAGGGATAACCATGGTAACGGTTGTTTACTCTGCATGGTGTTACATAATGTCCAATATGCATTACGAACAAAGAACCTCCCTTCCTTATCCCAAATCCATACCCAAGAATCTGGAACACCCTTAGAACCAACAAGTCACAGGATTCCAATTTCAATTGAATTACTAAAATTAAGTTTTCTTTGATTCTTTGGAATTGGAATTCATCTAAGATTCCAAATTCGATTGGTTTTACTCGGATTTAAAATATTAACAAAATATTGATCAAAAAATAAGAAATGGAATTCAATTCATATTTTAAATTAAATAGAATTATACTAAGCCAAGGATATCAAACGGGGCTGCGATCCAGGCAAGAAAGCCCGGGTCTGGCTGGGCACTTTTGACAATGCCGAGGAGGCCGCGCGTGCTTATGACTGCTCTCCGCCTTCAAGGAGCCAATGCCAAGACCAACTTCCCCACCGCCGTTACGGAGCAGCCCATCACCAACATCCCACGGTTGCGGGGCCGAGGAAACCGTCACAGGGTACGGTTTGTTTGAATTTTGGAGCCAAAAAAGATCGTTTTTGTATTTTAAATTGAACAAACGGCAAAGTGGCTTTTTATTTTGACTGTGTAATTGTTATGTGCAGGTATATCTGGAAGCGAATTGGATCGGTCGTCGTAGTCGTCTGATGCCGGTAAAAGAGACGACGGTAGGTGTGTGTCTCTCAAATCAACTCCTTTTTACGTTAACTTGTTCTACTATTTGTTTGGTTCTATTAGGATGCACTTAACATAATTTCAGGCCTTGCAGCTAACACAGAGCAGGGTCATCACCAACAGCTTCAGCTTCAACACCCCTCAACTTTACGTCCCCACAGCCATCAAGCCTGCTTATTGCTTCCTCCTTTCTCTATTTTCTCTCCCTACCCTGCTACCGATGGTATTTTAAAATTTTCCAATTTTCCAGGGAAAGAAGAGAATTAAATCCGGAAAAGAACAGCACTTGATTTCTGTGACTACTGTGAAGAATGCATCACCACAGCTTTCACGGGTAGGTTGTTGCGCTTCCCAGTTCCCAGTCTCTCACTCCCCAAGACCTTCTATTGTATAGAACATGCAGTCGTCTAAACAAAGAGTTTCTAGTTAATTAAACTTATGCTAAACTTTACTTCAAATCCTAACTTACTAATTGAGTTGAATTGAATTTGATTTTGCATGCCTGATGTTTGATACCTTGGTTATGCGTGATATTAGATCTTTCCAGCAGCAAGAGGTTGAAGCAGATCCTGTGGGAGAAGCTTCGAAGATATTTTCTCAACAAGGTCACTCAATCTTCAACTTCAAAATAGATATACATTTGCGCTGATCTTTGAATGTTTAGCAAGAAAGTAGAATTGGGATTACTTGGAACTTTGGGGTTCTGTGTCTCTGTGTGTCTTTTTCTTTTCTCTTTTTTGGGGTGTGTTTGTGTTGGGGTTCAGTAAGAAAGAAAAATTCAATGGGAAGTGATCAGGCCTTTCGTACTTGCAGAAGGGTGTAGCAGAACTGTAACAAGTCAGTATCAATTTGTTAATAGCACAACAGAGTCTGAGATTAATACTAAAGGTAGGTAAAACTGTCTCTACATTTTTTGCTTAGTTGGTGTTTGGTCTGTACCAGAAGGATCAAAGTTAAACTTGCAGCTACAACGAATCACTACCGAAAACGAGCTAGAAGTGGTGAAGAGCATGAGGAATTGCAACTTCATAAAGTAACGATTGACTTTCAACTTATTCAGTTTCATAGGGATGTTTCTTGTCTGTGCTACATATCTTAGACGTTCTTTTGAATTGTTTTCCTAGGAAAGTAAAGGTGTTATTCTACAAGAAAATAAGGAGCTTAAAAGTCTTGGATTTCCCCTAAATACTCCATCACATGAAGAACGTTTCCAATCCACCACAGTAGAAACTAAGAGAGAGTATCTGAAGAAGACTGAACAGCGATGCGTAAGTGTTCTTCTATTTGCGTTTAATGACCTTACTGATTTATAATGACTATCAAGGTAGATGTTTCGTACCAAGCTAATTTAAAGTTGGCAGCCCACTATAACAGAAAATAGAAAGCATGGGGACCAGATGTGCTATTAACCCTTAGTTATGTCTTTTTTTTTTTTTTTTTACTTTTTTGATTTTTGTATTTTTCTCCCTATAATATGTGCATTAGATTAATCTGCTTAGGTTATTGAATGAGGATCTTTTGCTCATATATATCTACTTTTTGTTGTTGGAGGCCGTAATTAATTTCTGTTTGATGCTTTCCATTCATACCTAGTTATCTGAATGCATGTTTCATTCTCATTTGCTTTTTGATGAATTTATGTCCAAGAGATTTTTGAATTTTGATACTATCACTAAGTTGTTGTGGATGTCTCTTCCCTTGGTGCTTTTTGCTTCAAAAAATGGCTTACTCATCCTTTTCTTTTCAAAAGACATAATGAATTTTAGCGATTGTTCAGTTGTTTCAAGATGTTCCTTTTGCAGAGAATGATACTTACAATGGCTCTACTTGATAAAGACGGAACAATTATTCCAAAACTATTTCCCTCCGAAGGTATTATATTTTAACCTTTAATAATGCTGCTCATTTGAAAAGGAATCTGATGAAATGTTTCATGCCATTTCAACTGGAAGTTGTGTATGGTACTTACTGTGTAGTTGCTTCTAGTGGGAAATCTGATGCATTCGTTGAAATGCCATTCACGGATAACACTGAAGATAGATATTTTCAGGTGTTTGACTACTAGGGAGCCCTGTGTACACTCCCTTTGTTCGTGCCCATACTCCTACTTGTTTTGGTAGTCAATTGTCAAAAATAATCTCTAACAAATTCGCACACAAAAAGTGCCACAGTGACACCGTCCTCCCTTCTCTGTGCGTTTCTTATTCTTTTTGCTAACCACACCACCTAGTCAAAATATAGATGATGACAGTCTTTCATCAAGCTGGTGAAGATGCAAGATTCAAGGATTTCTATAAGCTTTCAGATAGCTTCTTTTTATCCGTGTCTGTGGCTCAAGTCACAAAGAATTATTCTCCACTGTTGTTCTTTCTTGGACATTGTGCTAGTGCACTGCTTTTAATATACTGATGGTTTCTGCTTATTAGATTGCAGTGTCTAATCATTAGTACTACTGCTAAGAATGTCAATCTTAAAATTTGACTAATATGCTGCCTTCATTATTTGCTATCCAAGTCAGCAATACCATCATTTGTGTTGGTAGTGATCCCTCGGATTTTTCGGGAAGTTACACTTTGATTTTTTTTTTTTCGCGTTAAAGCTTATCTAAAGCAGTAATGCATTTTCTGAAAAAAAAAAAAAAGTGGAACCTTTGCATAATATAATGATTTGACAAGAGGTATATTCCTGTTTTTTAGACTTCGAAAGCAGAATTCACAATCCACGGGGGATGGTTGGACTGGCCGGGAGTGTTGATCTCCTTGTTTTGTGGGAGGAGTTGAAGGACATTTATGGGGTAGATTTAGTCTCATTCAGTGTTTTGCCTGTAAATAAACACTTGGGGAAGGATGGCTGGCATAGCTATTGCACTAAAAAGAAATTGGAACAAGTCTTGGAAAACCTTCAACGTCAAAATGCTCTATTGGAAGCAGAAATGGAGCAAGTTGAATGTAGGCTTGGTAGCAATCAACATGTTCCTCAAGACTGTGTAAGTTTTCTACCTTCCCCTTTTGAACTCTGAATCCCGAAAATTGTGTTGAGGTAGTCTGTGGTGCATTTGTTAGTGGCCATTGGTCATCCCTTTTTCTTCTATAATTCTGTTTGTTGTATTTAGATGCCAAATGTGCTTTCTAGTTTCTGACGGCTTTTGTGTAAAGGGAAAGGGAACAAAATAGTAATGGAAAACAACCTAAATGTTATCAGGAACATGATTGCAGATCAAGAAAGCTGAGTTTCTAATCGTCTTTGCAAGTTATCGCGCACTTGCCAGTGTGAATTTTTGTTATGTTATGGCAGTTGGAGTTGGTATGGATCTAATCGTTCGGCGTCTGTTGTTAGCCTCAACTACTAAGTGCCCATGATCAGGATCAAAATTTTCAAAAGTCATTCTGGTTGATGGTTATTGATCTTAGTTATAGTCAGTTGTCCTTCATTTGAAAGTGTGGTTGCCCGCCACTCTAACCAATCAGGATTAGTCTCTCCCAATTGTATGTGGTGATCATTGACCGTTCATTGATATTACAGCAGTGCTTGAAAAACACTAGTTGTGTTGGCCGTCCAGCGTCCATTATGTGTCAATGAACGACTATCTTTTGCGAATTATGTTTAGTGTTTTATACTTCTTTATTAGTAGATGAAACTATGACCAGAAGTGCATCTTATGTGGATAAACTTTTTCTGTTTTTTTTTTTTTAATCACGAACATTCTCTCCTTCCATTTATGTCAGGGGATTGGTATATATGTTTTGTAATAATTTTATATGCTTCATATATGCGTTTCTGCCTTGAATTTGCAGGGGAAAATGGAGCGGAAGCCAGATATTTCTGCAATTCTCCCAATAGACTGCATTGCGCAAATCATCTCCTTTACATCCCCTATGGATGCATGCCGACTGTCCCTTGTTTGTCATGCATTTTGTGCTGCTGCCGGGATGGATGATGTGTGGGATAGATTTCTGCCATCTGATTATGATGGAAATATTTTGCATGCAAACTCTTTCTCGTCGGCAAAGGAAAAGTTCTATATTCTTTGTCACAAACCTGTCTTTCTAGATGACTGCACCATGGTAAGCAATCATCCATTTGATTCTGTTCAGTATGCTTTTAATTACTGTCCTTCCCATGAAATCTGAATGAGGGATATGATTGTTGGACAGATGCTTTTTTTTGTCTCTCTTCTCATTTCCTTTTTTTCTGTTTTTTTAATTATGTATTTTTCCACGATGCAGTCTTTTGTTGACAGAAAGACTGGGAAAAGATGTCTGATGGTATGGAATGCTACACATAAGATCGGGTTAGTGCTTTACTAATGTTTGATTTGCTACGCCATTTTTATGAATAGCATATTTTAGAGAGATATTAATGACATGTTTTGTAATTTTTCTCTAGTGACTCAGCTCGGGGGATGGGTCTGTCTTCTCCGCACTGGATTGAGAGCAAACTTTTGACTCCTAAAACTGCTTATGTTGCATACCTTGTGTTTAACGTGAAAGAAATCAGTTTTGCTGTTGATATAATAACGTTGTACTTACATATGTATCTTGAAGGATATAAAATGCGCCGTGTATTGCTGGATCCGCCGGAAGATATGGATGTTGTTCCTAGGGATAGACCGGATGGTTCAAAGGAGTTGGCGATGGGTGAGTTCTTCAATGGAGACGATGGTGCAAGAATAAAGTGGACGTTGTGTAGAAGTAGTTTTTCTGTCCTGGTTATTTTTGGCTTCATTGTAAGGGGAATAGAGTTTAGGCCCAAGGTGGGCGATTTTTACGATTTTTCTTAACTTTGGTTATGCTTATTAATTTATGCTTGAGAGCATCTCAAGAAGACTGAACAGCAATGCTTAAGTGTTGTTTTATTTGGGTTTACTGATCTTACTGATTTATAATGATTATCAAGCTAGATGTTTCATATCAAGCTGAATTGAAGTTGGGGCAGTCCACTATAACAGAAAATAGAAAGCATGGTGACCAGATATGCTATAAGCCCTTCGTTATAGTTTTTTCTTTTACCTTTTTGGATTTTGTATTCTTCTCCTCTATTATATGTGCATTAGATTAATCTACCTACGTTATTAAATGAGGACCTTTTGTTCATATGTCTACTTTTTGTTCTTGGAAGCCGTAATTAATTTCTGTTTGATGCTTTCCATTCATACCTAGTTATCTAAATGTAAGTTTCAATCTCACTTGCTTTTTGATGAATTTAGGTCTAAGGGATTTTTGAATTTTGGTAAAATATAATATATTTTTTTTATTATTAATTATTCAAATAAAAATAATAAATAAATTATGTAAATAGAAATTATTAAATTAGATTATCATTTTTAATGTATTTTGACATGATATAGTAATATATTATTGTGATTACATTCCAAAATTCATTATTATTAATAAAAATATATTTTTCAAATTATGGGAAATAATATTAAACTAAATTAAATTATAAAAGTGTAAGAGGAAGTAATAGTGATTTTTCTATTTGTTTTCTAATTGAGATTTTTTTTGCGATACACGAGAAAGGTTGTTAAACTTGAATCGGCTCAATCGATTGATCTTGGTTAATCATGACCCGCTAGGTTTATCGGATCAGAATGTCTTACGTAATTCCCGAGTTAAACTCGGGTTTCACTACTATTTAATCGGGAACCATGACCCGTACTGAGTCAACCTCCGGTCTGGGTTTAACATCCTTGACAAGTACTCCAACCTTATACCTCACTTAAGCGGAATCAAGTCACTTACTACCCAGACCAATCCCGTATTGGTATCAAATAGTAGTTTTCTATCTGGAATCTGGAACTTTACCCCGACTAATCCGGGTTCGACTCGCTTCGTGCACCTGAGTATGATGAGTGAGTTTTTCAATGGGAATTTTCTATGTACGAAGACTCGAACTCGAATAGTACGTAATTATAATATGAGTAAAACCAATCTCCCTCAAGATCTGACAGTTTTTTGTTGGTGAAATTCAGTTGTCTTGAGACGAATTTCATCTTCGTATTTGCCAATAAAATCTGTGTAAATATACCCCCCAAAGCCTGGGAAGAATCGGGGCTTTGACAGAATTCAAGAAGTATTTAGTTAAATCAAAGAATTGTGCTTGTGCCCAAATAAATTTCTTTA
>JAKUCV010003732.1:4286-17003 GCA_028386065.3 Turnera subulata
AAAATCCCATAATCAAAACAATCAAATCCCTTTCGTAGATAACGAGTAAATTTTCTACCATGAACGTAGATGCAGTTGGCATAATATTCTGGAAAATCTTTGGCCATAACCGAGAACGCAAATGAAGAAGACGAAGGAGAACGATTGCCATAATAATAATAATGGCCTAAGAAAATCACGCGTTCCTTCAATTCATCCCCACCTAGCTCAACCCATTCCTCACCCTCCTCATCCAGTTTCAACACTTCAAATCTGAGAACACCAAGTTTGATATCCTCCACTTTGTAGACCCATAACAAATCCCCACAAGAGGTGATCACTAAAACATTATAACGAAAGACATCAGGAAAACCACCGCCGTTCCATTTCCCCTCAGCAACTGTCTTGATCAACACAGGATTCGTTGTCGTATCGATTGTTAGAACCAAACCACTGCTACCCAAAGCGTAAAATTTATCATTTGCATACACAACACTATCAAACCAACAATGATTTGGTGTCACGTCTTGAAGAATAGTCCATTTATCATCACCAACCTTCCAAAAAGCCAGCATATGATCAGGTGTCAGTGCCACGACCATGAATCCATCACCCATTTCGCGAAAACTCGAACTAACAGCAACTTGACTTGGATAATCAACAACGTTGTTAGAAGCAAAAACAGGATCAAGGCAATAATCACACCATTCCTCATCAACCCTAAACTCCCTCAAGTCCAAGGCTATTCTATCACCAGCATCTGACGCTGGAGAGTTCAATGCTTTGAGGATCGCATTACCGGATTCTGAAGTCTGTGCTCTCAAGAGCAAAGGTGTGGACGACGAGCCGGTGGCAGGTCGGATGGAGTAAACAGCCAACTCTTTGAGCGAAAAGAGGCGACCGCGAAGTGGAGGTACCCTTATGGATGGTATTACGGGAGGGAGAGGAGTGGAAGATCGCCATGAACGACAGACAGCCCGAAAACGGAGGGTGTGGAGATGGCTATCTTGCAGGCGACTTCCTATCTTCTCCAGGAGTTCACTTGGAAGATCAGACCACGGACGTGAGGTCCGATGACGACGACCACCGCCCATGGATGTTTCTACGTACCTTATATGGTGGCGATGGAAGAGAATGCTATGGCGGCGGTGATGGAGAACAGACGGCGACAACTTAAGAGGAGAGAACTTGAGAGACTTTTGAGTGGTTTTCAGAGTTTCAAGGAATAGATTGGTTTTGGAAAAGGATTCACACTCAAATAACTATATCTTGTGTTTGTTATTAGCAGAATAATATGTCGACAAAAAATTAAATTACAGTAATCGTATTTTAAAGTAATGAAACTATTAGGAGGCTATTTAGTTTTGTGTGCAAGGAGTAATATATAACATGATTACTAGCTCACTTCCCGTGGATTCCACGGGATTATTTTTCTGCACAAACAAAAAAAGTAATTAAAATAGATTGGGGAAATAAAAATAATATAAAAACAAACAGGATGCTTAATTAAGAATAACAAAATAATTTTAATATTATACCAACATTCGTACCTATACAAATAAAAACACAAAAGAAAAATGAGAGAGAATGAGTGAATGATAGAGAAACTGTATCACACACACACTGTATCTAGACCTTGTGTAGTATAAATAGAAATAAAATAAAGGAGTGAAAGAGAATGAATGAATAGAGAAACTGTATCAGACTATTATTTCACATACACAGATAGAGAGTCTTGTATCTGTATTTAAAGAGAGATGATGGAGAAGAAATTTGTGAAGAGATACACAATAAAAAAAATGATAAAAGGATAGTTTTGAATAACAATATTATCTTATTAGTTGTAAAGTTTATCAATCTAAAGCTAATATAATTATTTTTTTATGCTAAAGCTAATATAATTCTTATCAGATAACAATAATAGAGTAAATCACATAATATATATATAACAATAATATATATGTATATATATATGTGTGTGTGTATATTTTTTATTATTGAAAATACAATGACGATGACTTTTGTTTTCAAATCAATGACATAACTCGACAAAAAAAAAATCAATGACATAACTAATAAAAAGAGTTATAATAAAAAGAGTTTTATTCTTACTATTGGATAATTATGTTTATCATTATAGCCAATTATCAGTTTGATGGGAAAAAAAGAAATATATAATACCAATCTCTCTGCGTGTGAATTTTCTTTTGAACAATTTGAGTGTGACTGGAATTCTTTTTAAAAGAATATAATTAAGATTAGGTTATTCTAGGACAATTATTAAGATCAGGTTACTCTGGGATAATTATGTTTGTCATTATGGCCAATCAAACTACACCTACAATCCTCCATATCTATTATCTATTATATAGATTTAAAGCTGTATCCCTCACCAGGTTTTGACACATAGGATTTTTGGAGTCTTGCTTTATTGCCATCTGGAGGCTTTGAGCTCTTCCTTTATTGCCATCTGGAGGGTTGTAGGTGTAGTTTGATTGGCCATAATGACAAACATAATTATCCTGGAATAACCTGATCTATTATACTCTTTTAAAAAATCACTCTCAAATTGTTCAAATGAAAATCCACACGCAAGATTGGTACTGATAACCTATCTTAATTATACTATTTTAAAAAGAATTCCAGACGCACCTAAATTGTTAAAAAGAAAATTCACACGCAGATTTTGGTATTATATATATTTTTTCCATAAAACTGATAACCAGAGTTTCTAATCAATAAAGATAAGGATAAAACTCTTTTTATTTAAATTGATGAATCTGATCTTAGTTATATTCTTCTAAAAAGAATTCCAGTCACACCCAAATTGGTCAAAAAAAATTCACACACACAGATTGTTTGTAACAGCCCGGGTAAAATTTGGAGTTTTACCGGGACTGTTAAAGTCCTTATACAGTGATTTAACGTATGAATTAATCTTGGGTAATTAATTCAAGGTAAATCGGGAGTCGTTTTTCGAAACCGAGAGTTTTCCCGCGCTCGGGAGTATCTTCCTAACTAACCGAGCCTCGGTTTTCAGTTTCGAGAGTTGGTCGATGCTCAGGAGGATTAATCGGATTTTCCGAGCCCAGGTTGTATTTTTGGACTCGGGACGGAAAATTCGAAAAGACGGGAGTATCCCTGCGTTTACGAGATCCCGACACGAGAATCCGGACCGGCCGAATGTGGCTTGCCCCGAGGCCACCCTTCTTTCTCCTCTTCCCTTCTTCTTCCCTTTCCCGTTTACATTTCTTCCTCTCTCCCGGTTTTCCCCAGCCGCGCGGGCCCCACTTCTCTTCTTTCTTTTCTTTCTTTTCCTTCTTCCTCCTCCCCCTTTTTCCTTCTTTCTTTTTTTCTTTTCTTCCAGCCGCCTACACCCGTGACCGACCGGCCTTACCCCTCCACTGTCATTTTTTTTTTCTTTTTCTTCCTTGTCCTTTCTCCTCTATTCTCTTTATCTTCTCCCCCTCTCTCCACCCGATTTCACCCTCTCTGCCTCTATCTCTCCCTCGCGTTTTTTTTTTATCTTCTTCCCCTACCATCATCGACATCGTCTCCTTCATCTCCCTTCCCCTTTCACCGCCGCCGTCAGGCGACGCCACCGATTTCCCCTCACCCTCAGGCCATTCCCCATCTTCCTCTTCCTTTCTCCCCTTTCCTTCCATGCCACCGTCCACCACACACCACCAAGCCAACACGCCACACGACACCGTCTCTTCTACCCCCTCCCTCACAGGCCGCGCCGCCCGCAACCCCAAGCGGCCTCCTCTGACGACGCTTCTCCTCCGGCTGTTGCTGCTGCATGCGAAGCCAGCCGCCCCTAACCTTCCCCTCGCGCGTGCAGATCCTCCTCGCGCCACCTCCACCACCAGAGAGCGCCGACGCCTCCGTCTCCCTCCCCCTTGCTCTTGCGCTTCCCTTCTCCCATCTATGAGCCGTCGTCGCCGTCATGGGTGAGTTGTTGGTGGATTGAACGGTGGTGGTAGCAGCCATGGCAAAGTAGTTCAGGGATGGAGAAGACGAAGCCCTGGGTAAGGAAACGGCACCGTTCTTCTTGGGCTTGGGCAAACTTGTTTTGCTTCATGGGCCTGTTGACTTTTGTTTGGGCTTATCATGACCTGGGTTATAATTAGATGGTTGGTAAATGCTAACTCAACGAGACGGACTAACTTGGGCCTAACAAACATAATTACTGGACTTGAGGCAGTAAGTTGGTGGGCTAAAAATTCTGGGAATTGAAGTAGGTAGTTAATAAGTTGGTTTAGCAAATTAATTAACTTGTAAATGACAATTTATATGTTAAATTATATATGGCCTAGTATGACTAACAACCTTGGTGAATAAAATACAATAAATAATTCCACTAATGATATGCTAAGGATAATAATCCGATAATTGGACTAACCCTACGGTTTGATATTCGTAATGTAATAAACCATTACCTGAGATGATAGCTTGAAACAATTTTTCTTCAAATATTTTATACGATAAAACACTATCGGGTACATCATTTCTTAACGGTTATATTATTTTCACCTACAAGATTTATTAGTACGAACTATATTGATCTACCAAGGTACTATATACATGCGTTAATCTATTAAATTATAGTGTTATTAAGATCCCCACTTTACTTGCAATTATCGGTCGTGCCTGTATATATGTGTACTTATAAATATTTATTATTTTTGCAAGCATCTCGATAAAATTATTTTATACTATATATATATATTGGTTAAATTAATTTCTCATCGATGGAAGAATTTCCCCATTTAATGGACTTATTATGGGTTATATTTCTTTTGAAGAATTTATCGTTACCACTATTTCATAATCTTGTTTACTAAACGTATACGAATTTATTGCTATTTTATCGGAAATAATCATTTTATGGAATATTAATTACATTACAGACTACAAGTATTTTATGGTTATAATTACTTTGCGCACGTCATAGCAACGTTTAATGGGAATGGGTTTGGAAACAATGATAATGATGTTAAGCCGAATAATAAATTAATCTCATGCATTGTATTCTTTGATGTGAATTTTAAGTGATTGCATGTGTTAATGTGATATAGGGACAGACAAAGCTATATGGATTATCCACCGGCTTCAGAGAAATACAAGGTGAGGATGGATAAACCCTGATATGTGCCCGTAATGCTGTGTGTGTATTTTTGTGGTTTGTGTATTTTTATTGTTTGTTTGATCTGCTGGAATGATTGTTGACTGTTACTTGATTGCTATGGAATTGTTGATGCTGTTGTAGAAACGTGTTAGTCCTGTGTTGTTGTGTTAGAAATATTGTTGAACTGTTTAATGTGAAAGATTGGTGATATGAGATTGTTGATTGAGTGAGATTTGGATTAATCTGAGGAAATTGGA
The DNA here is from genome assembly GCA_028386065.3 of Turnera subulata. Classification (NCBI taxonomy): domain Eukaryota; kingdom Viridiplantae; phylum Streptophyta; class Magnoliopsida; order Malpighiales; family Passifloraceae; genus Turnera; species Turnera subulata. Next base: position 9,654 of record JAKUCV010003732.1, read on the forward strand.
AATTGGATAACTGATTAAAGAGTAATGGAATTGGACTGTATTTGAGATGATATATTTGTCACTTGGAAAGTAGAGGTACGACTAGATGGTTAGAGACTAGTTCTGTGGTGTCATAGCCAGTGGGTTAGTTGGTTGGGGTGTTGACCCCGGATTTGTGATATTGGGGATGTTGATCCCGGATTTGAGATATTGGGGTGTTGACCCCGGATTTGTGATATTGGGATGTTGATCCCGGATTTATGATATGGGGACGTTGATCCCGGATTGTGGTGGGGCCTGGCATCCAGAATTAGTTAATAACCAGGTACGACCCTAGCTTGTCCAGTGACGGGGCCCGGAAGATAAAATTGGTAATAAAAATTAATAAGCATTCCTTTGGTCTTTGCTTTGATATGATTTGGTGAGAGTCCTCTGACGTGTTGGTTGTGTTAGATTCTTAAGATGCGTTGTTTGAGTTAGATTCCTCTGTCGTGTTGCTTGTGTTCGATTCATCTATTTTGATGGTTGTTTTACTTCGAAAGTATTACGGTTGATTATATATCATTGTTTATCTTTCGTCGGTGAGCACTTCGGACTCACCCCTCGCCTGCGGGGTTTCATCCCGTAGGACGAGTTGTTTGTAGTGCAGGAACGTACAGGGCAAGCTGATGCGTACCCTCGGACAGGACTCGGATCCATTAGTTGCATTGGGCCTTGCATATGTTGTCATGTGAGTCATAAGTCTTCCGCTGTGCATATTGTTGAGTTTTCTGCTGTGTATATGTTGTAGTTGGGCCATTGGGCCGGATGGTTGTTGTTGATGTCCCCGGGGTTCGGGTGACGAGTTCTATGTTGGGCCGAAGGGCCGGTTTTCAATTTTTGATATGGGTTGTTGGCCAGTTTATTGTTTTATACGCTGTCTGTTGGGCTTTGTTGGGTTGGGTTGTCACAGTTCCGACACGTGTTTACTGTGTACGGTAAATACGGGTCGGGGCGTTTCATTGTTATATATATATTATGTGATTTACTCTATTATTGTTATCTGATAAGAATTATATTATACTCAGCTAACTTTTAATCATTTTTGTTTTTTTATCGTGCATCTCTTCAGAAATTCCATCATCTCTCTATAAATACAGATACAGTCTTTGTTTGTGTATGTGAAATAATAGTCTCTATATGTGATACAGTTTCTCTATCATTCATTTATTTCCTTTTACTTCTTCTTTTTTTTTTTTTTTGCACTACACAAGGTCTAGATATAGTCTTTGTTGATACATTTTTTCTATAATTCACTCATTCTCTCTAATTCCTTCTTTGTTTTGTTTCTATTTACATACGTATGAATGTTGATATAATATTAAAGTTATTTTGTGTAACGCCCCGGTTTTCCGTTTCCGGATTTATAAAGGAAAATTCCGAATTTCGGTAATGGAAATAAAATTAATTTAATTCCCTTTGGATTTATTAATTTTAAGCGGTAATATGTCGCTTTTGAGCTTCGTCGGACCCAAACCGCGTTTCGGGACGAAACACGACGTTTACCGTAGTTTTAGTTAAAACTACGTCGTTTTGAGGTCTTGAGTAAAAAAAAAAAAAAAAGTTGACCAGGCAGGGTTGACCGCGCCTAAGCGGACGACGGGTCGTCCACTCAGGCGGCCAACCCTAGCCGAGCCCTTTTCTTCTCTTTTCCACTTTCTTTTTCTTTCTCCTCCTCTCCTCCCACTTTTCTTTTCTTTTTGCCGTTACTCTCCCACTCAGCCGCCGGCTGCAACGGCTATGTCTCCCACCATCTTCTTTTTCTTTCTCTTATCTCTTCCTTCTCTTCTGCATACCCGACGGGCCTCACCCAAACCCCCTTCTCTTCCTCGTTTCACCTCGTCTTCCCATCAACACCACCTCTTCCTCTATTGGACACCGTCGCCGCCTCGCCTCCTTGGGTCGTCTCGTTCACGCACAACCGAGGAGCCGCCGCCGCCATCGAAGGACGAGGCTGCTGCTCGTGGCCTCAACGAAGGCAGGGGCTAGGAGACCGGTGCAGGACAGGCGTGACCCGGCCATCAATTACCCGAACCTGTCGCCGTCGCCACCTGGGTAAGTGTCACCGTCTCTTCCACTTCGCTCCTGCTTTCGCTCCGGGGTGTTTCTTCTTTTTGGTTGTTGATGTTATTATTGATTGGAGCTAACCCGAATTTGGGTTGGGGTTGTTTGTTGGTCGGTGGTGGCGAGTCGATGGGGGCTATTTGCGTATCTTGCAGATGTGGGGTAGTGGAGGCGGGTTGTTCGTGCTTGGCCGGAGCTAGATGCTGTTGGTGCAGGACTGTAGGCTGCAGGTCTCGGATTTGTTGTTGGGGTGTCGACTCGGTGATTCTGATTAGTCGTGGTGCTCCTGGCTTGGTGGTGGTGTTCGATGCAGGTGCATAGTGGTTCCTGTGACCGGACGTGGGGTTCGTCGATGCGGGATTTGTGCACAGATTTGGGCCCCCTAGAATTCGGCAGAATTGGTTGGTTGTTCCGGTAAGGATCCGATGCCTTAACTTGTTTCTCAAATCGTCTTGAGACTTGGTAATTGTTGTTAGTTGTTTTGGGTGTCGTTTGGTAATGTTTCGGGTTGGCAGTGGCTGGTGGGATGTCCTTGGTCACTCGGGTTACTGTTCCGGCGAGGACTGACCGGAATCCGGCGAGCGAGCACTGTTCCGGCAAGGGCTCGGGAATTTTCCGGCGAAGGCTCGGGTTCTGCCGGCGAACTGTACTTCTCGTTTTTACGAGTGCTAGACGGTAATTACCCATGTTTGTCTCGGTTATGCCATGTATTTAATTTTTGAGAATTTAATTACCGAAATACGTTTATATTTACTCATTTCATGAATTGTGGATTACCGAGAGCGGAGAGAAAAGAGTGTGTGGCCGGGAGAACCTACCGACACGAATAGACGTTAGGCCGATTAACCTTGGGCTCGGGATGACTTTAGGACGGTTTTAGGAAAAACCGAGCCCAAGCCCAATAACCTCAATTTGAAGCTTAAGATATTTAATTGGACTTAAAGTACGGACTTAGGACTTAATCACGGAAAATTAAACTCACGGATGTTAGGAACGGGCTCGAAGCCCAATTTCATAATCGGTAAAATTATGGACGTAAGAAGGTGGGCCCACGGCCCGGAATTTGTGATATAAGATTTAGCGGGCCTTAGGCCCGAGAATTGTTAACGAACTTAAACCGATGAACCTTAGGTCCGTAATCGTTGGAGTTATGGAAAGATAAAATATTCTTTTGGACTTAGACCCGAAAATCTTATAATCGGATAGTTAGGGTCGGGAGTTACACGATTGGAGCATACCTTAGCATACATATACGTTTTTATTCCTAAAATTTGTTTAGTGACTATATTATGTGCCGGTATTCAGGCACGGGAGATACCTCGAGAACTGTAGACTCGGATCGGGAAGAAGTCATAAACCGCATTTTGAGGTGACATTACAAGTCTTTTTATATATGTTTTGTGAATGCATGTTGGTGTGGTTTGTTTGTTTACTTGCCTTGTTTGCTACATGCGATAATTGGAATTGTATGCTTGATTGACTTACATGTCTAAATTCAACATGAGAAACTGTTATATACTACGTAATACACTTTTGGTGATAATATGTGGTTATGGGCCGAAGGCCCGGATGATACAGGGACACATACACACTTCCCTGAAAGACATAATGTACTTCAAACAGAAATATAAAGGTTTAATTAAGAATAAAATACTAAATTCTACTGTGGTGTCGGTTGGTAGCCCCGAGGAGGGTTGGGTACCTCGGGTCACATTATGCTGTTTAGCATGCCTAGGGGATGTAGGTGCACCCCTGGAAGACTTGCACCGGTTAGGTGTGTCTGAGTGCACCCTCAGGTAGCTAGCGGCCACTTGAGATTTATCAGTGGTTTTTGGCCTCAGAATCTACCCCTTCTGAGGTTCGACATTTGGGTTTCACACCCTGATCTGATCAGATGCGCTACCGAGACTTGACTCACAGTAGAGGGCCCATAATAATAATAAAAATAATAATAATGATAACAATAAGATAACGCATTGAGCTCAAACAATACGAGCTATAATACAATAAAACATTTATGTGATGGTGTGTGATTCTGATTTGCTTGTATGCTGTACTTGTGCTCGTGAGCTACTCACCCTACGAGCATGACTTCACTTTCATGTATATTTAGACTTTTAATGTTCACTGAGTAGGCGACTCACATAATCGCCACCGTTGTTTTTCAGACTTTAGTTAGCGTGCAGACTCACTTACACCTTCGACTCGGAGATCAGACGCAGTCACTTCAGCAGGTAGTTGTGCATTATCTCTTGGTGGGATCCATAGGGCCATATGCATGATATTTTCTATCTTGAGTATTATTATTATTACTTTCATCTTCCGCTGCATGATAAATAACTCGAGATGCCATAAATATTTTATCTTTATATCAGCAGTTAGCCGGAGTTGATTTGTGATATTATGTCGGCGTGATGCCGTGATGGCTTATTGGTTGTTAAGCCGGTTGATCTCGTTTATTTTATGACATCTCGTTGTTAATTTACATTTTCATGGAAAAATGTTGTATGCCGAAGCATCAGTTTTTGGTACCCCGGGTTTTTAAAGAGTATTTTGGTAACTCATTTTCATTTAATTATTTAATTTTATTTAATTGGGGTACGGGCTTCCACAGTTGGTAGCGGAGCGGGCTTCAGATCTTTGGGTTTTCAAGTGATTTTTCCCTGTGCATAAGCCTGTTCCAGATTTATGATTTCTAAAAAAAAAAAAACGTTTTTTTTCGACTTGTTCACATTCATATAGGCATTACTATGGATCCACCGCAAGACATGCACAATGCTGAAGGCAAGATGAAATTATGCCATAATTAAACGGAAACATAAATATTATTAATAGTACTAGCAATACCATTACAAACAGAAACATTACATTGACCCTGATATTTTATATTTTATAAAAGGGGAATACGACAACGATTTTGATATTTTACTAAAATGGAAAAAAATACATCTAACGGTTCGGAACGACGTTGACGCGGAAGCTGTTGGAATCGCTGTTGATGTTGACCGTGACTCTGTCGCTCCACGAGAGCCACATGCCGCCTCTGTCACGCTGGCCAGGGATCTCGAACCGGTTAGCTTGAGGGAAACGGAGAGGGATGAGACCGTGGTCGTCCCGAGGTTGCCATTGCGTCTCCGTCAGAAGGACCATATTCGGTTTGTACTGGTTCTTCAAGTCCCTCAGCGTACGTGAGAATTCTTGAGCGCGCCTCGCAACTCCTCTACAATTCCACACCAGCAGCCGTACCTTTGGCCAAGTTGGAGGTAAGCGCGTCATTCTGGGTACGCTCTGAGCCGTCATCGCAAGCTGGTAGTATGCGCCTTGCTCCACCGTCTGGCAAGTGGACTCCAGGTTGAACTCCTGAAGCCTGTCGGAGATGAAGAACATCACGGAATTTGCCGATCCGTAGTAGGATGACCTCAGCGTGCCGCGATCCTCCAGGTATATCACCTCTTCCATTGGGGTGACAAAGAATCGCGAGGAGTATAGCTCGTCGACGAAGACCAGCCGGGGCATCCTGCCGAGCTCGTTTGGTAGTTCTTCGGCACGTTCATTGACCATACTGTAGGCCAATCGATTCCTTCTGCCAAGGTTGGCACCTTCGACAAAGAAAACTGATGATGGGGCAGGCATTGTATTTGGGCGAATAGGTGTTTCGTTTTGTTCTTGTTTTGCTTGAGTTTTGAGGTTTCTATGTCTGGGCGTGTGGTTGCTTTAAAATGCTTGGGATAACTTACTCCTCATTCTACCGTCTTTTATAACCTTAGGAGGAGCGTGATTATTACATTCGAATTTCAAGTTACCGCGTTTTGGAATTTTACCGTTGCCTCATTTATTGCCTCGACACGCTATGTGTTTGTTGTTCGGGCAATAAATGCCAGAGGTTTTCTGTCTTTCTCTACCTTTAAATTTTCAATTTCCCGGGCTACTTCAAATTGGTCTCCCTAAGACTTGTTCCTACATCCTTGTCACATGCACTCGTGACCGTTGTGGCTAGACCGTGTGGACCACACCTCGAGTAGAGTGCGTGTGCGACAAGCTTACAGCTGTTCGGACAGCGTGGAGAGATGCGAGGCGAGACAGACGTTTTTGGCTCATACGGACAATTGTGGACAAGTGGGTAACGTGTCTTTCGAGGGACACAGGACGCTCCCGTGATCATCGCCTTGTCAGTTAACGGGTATCTTTTTCACGAGGCTAACGGACGTCACCGTTAACTGTGTACGTTACGTTTGGGATCGGGGATTTTCACGATCGGTCTAGGGCGCCGAACATGGAAACATGCTTGTTTTCACCTCTTAATGTCTTTTTGACTTTATTAAACGAGTTTTAGTTCGTTTATAATTTCCTTATGATTAATTTCATACCCTATTGCTGGATCTAATCTATTTAAAATGAAATATCGTAAAATAAGAGTTGGATTTACGAAGAAAGTTTATTTTATTGATTTCGAAACTTTTACAGCAAAAGGAAAAGCACTCTACGGAGTTACATGATGCTTCAGGTCGGTTACAAGTTTCTGTATATTCGCGACCTGAGAAGAGAGTCCCATACAGGCCAGTTCAATCTGCATCACTGCTGAGCTGACCTTCTTCAGTGAGGTGTCCAGCTCCTTTATTGTCTGCAGTGGTGTGCTGCCCTCAGCTGCTGCCTTGCCTTTCCTATCTTTTGCATCCTTGTTACCAGAAGGTCCTTCCTTGCTTACACGCTTCTTTCGCCGTTTTGGAGGAATCACCATATGCTCCTTTAGACCGATGATCTTGGTCTTGAACCGCTTCTTGGGAGGTTCCTCATCGAAGCTTGTGGGGAAAGCCCTACCACCGATGTAACTATTATCCTCTGAGTCAGAGGTAGTACGGGATCTTAGTGGTGAGTCCATAGTTGTGTGTGAGATCTCAATTATTAGGTTCGGTTTATATAAGCGGAAGAGACACCGCTTAAGGGTATAAGCGACATCTCGCAATGAGTTCGGACACCTGGTGGAGAATACCAGAAACTTATCGTGGTAGGACCTACGGACTTGATGATTGAATTTCGAGGACGAAATTTTGTTAAGTGGGGTAGAACTGTAACGCCCCGGTTTTCCGTTTCCGGATTTATAAAGGAAAATTCCGAATTTCGGTAATGGAAATAAAATTAATTTAATTCCCTTTGGATTTATTAATTTTAAGCGGTAATATGTCGCTTTTGAGCTTCGTCGGACCCAAACCGCGTTTCGGGACGAAACACGACGTTTACCGTAGTTTTAGTTAAAACTACGTCGTTTTG
>JAKUCV010003732.1:18215-32344 GCA_028386065.3 Turnera subulata
TTAGGCCCGAGAATTGTTAATTTACTTAAACCGATGAACCGTAGATCCTTAATTGTTGGAGTTATGAATGAGAAAATAACCTTTTGGGCTTAGGCCCGGAAATCTTACAATTTGTTAGTTAGGGACGGAAGATACTCGATTAGAGAATACCATTAGCATACATATACGTTTTTATTCCTAAAATTGGTTTAGTGATTATATTATGTGCCGGTATTCAGGCACGGGAGATACCTTGGGAGCTGTAGACTCGGATCGGGGAGAAGTCATAAACCGCATTTTGAGGTGACATTACAAGTCTTTTTATATATGCTTTGTGAATGCATGTTGGTGTGGTTTGTTTGTTTACTTGCCTTGTTTGCTACATGCGATGATTGGATTTATATACCTGATTGATCTCACATGTCTAAATTCTACATGAAAAACTGTTATATACTATGTAATACACTTTTGTGATAATATGTGGTTATGGGCCGAAGGCCAGATGTTACAGGGGCACATACACACTTCCCTGAAAGACATAATGTACTTCAAACAGAAATATAAAGATGTAATTAAGAATAAAATACTAAATTCTACTGTGGTGTCGGTTGGTAGCCCCGAGGAGGGTTGGGTACCTCGGGTCACATTATGCTGTTTAGCATGCCCAGGGGATGTAGGTGCACCCTTGGAAGACTTGCACCGGTTAGGTGTGTCTGAGTGCACCCTCAGGTAGCTAGCGGCCACTTGAGAGTTTTCAGTGGTTTTTGGCCTCAGAATCCACCCCTTCTGAGGTTCGACATTTGGGTTTCACACCCTGATCTGATCAGATGCGCTACCGAGACTTGACTCACAGTAGAGGGCCCATAATAATAATAAAAATAATAATAATGATAACAATAAGATAACGCATTGAGCTCAAACAATACGAGCTATAATACAATAAAACATTTGTGTGATGGTGTGTGATTCTGATTTGCTTGTATGCTGTACTTGTGCTCGTGAGCTACTCACCCTACGAGCATGACTTCACTTTCATGTATATTTAGACTTTTAGTGTTCACTGAGTAGGCGACTCACATAATCGCCACCGTTGTTTTTCAGACTTTAGTTAGCGTGCAGACTCACTTACACCTTTGACTCGGAGATCAGACGCAGTCACTTCAGCAGGTAGTTGTGCATTATCTCTTGGTGGGATCCATAGGGCCATATGCATGATATTTTCTATCTTGAGTATTATTATTATTACTTTCATCTTCCGCTGCATGATAAATAACTCGAGATGTCATAAATGTTTTATCTTTATATCAGCAGTTAGCCGGAGTTGATTTGTGATATTATGTCGGCGTGATGCCGTGATGGCTTATTGGTTGTTAAGCCGGTTGATCTCGTTTATTTTATGACATCTCGTTGTTAATTTACATTTTCATGGAAAAATGTTGTATGCCGAAGCATCAGTTTTTGGTACCCCGGGTTTTTAAAGAGTATTTTGGTAACTCATTTTCATTTAATTATTTAATTTTATTTAATTGGAGTACGGGCTTCCACATTTTGTCTCACATAATTAAGCATCCTATTTGTTTTTATATTCTTTTTATTTTCCCAATCTATTTTAATTATTTTTATGTTTTTTTTGTGCAGGAAAATATATATTAAAGATTTGGATGAATTGACTCCTGACAATAATTTGTGGAAAAATCAAGTTAGAGTTTCGAGATTGTAGGAATCCTTGAATACAAAATTATAGAACCTCCTTATTAGCATAGATATATGAGTTTAATTGATGCAAAGGTATGTTTTAATTTTTCATGTCTTTTAATTTGTTAATTTTTTATTTCAAAAAATATATTGTTCTTTATATTATCATTTTATATAATATTTTTGTGGTCTTTTTTATGTTTTATATATTTTTAATTTTTTTATGTTACTTTCTAATTTTTATTTTAGGACTCAATTATGCATGTTTAAATTATAAAATTAATTATTATTGAATATTTTTTATCTATTTTCTGATTTATATTCTATTTTATGTATTAATTTTTTTATTCATAATAATAGATTTTTCTATTTATTTTTATGATTTATATTTTAAAAATGACTCATGTTATGTTTTTTATTTTTTTGTTTATTTTCAATTAATTCTTATAATTTTTTATTCTGTCTTTAATATACTTTTATTTTAGGGGTCAATTATGTAGGCCCAAGTATGGATCAGTAATTGATGCAGGTATAAATTTACAAAATTAATTATTATTTATATCATTATTGAGTATTTTATTTTACTTTTTTCTAATTTTTTTATTTTCTATTTTATTGTTCATTCTTTGTAATAATATATTTTTAATTGTTTTTCCTGATTTTTATTTTTAGAAATTACCCTTTAATTTTTTATGTTTTTTTTATTTATTAATTATTATTAATTTTTTTTATTCATTAATATATATTTTTTTGTTTTGGGACTCACTAATGTATGTTTAAATATAAAAAATTAAGTATTATTTATATGATTATTAAAAAATTTATTTTAATTATTTTCCTGATTTATATTCTATTTCCTAATTTAATTTTTTCTGTGTAATAATATTTTTTTATTTATTTTCCTGATTTATATTTCTTTAAAATTAGTCTCATAAATTTTTTTACTCTTTTTTTATCCTTCATTAATGGTTTTGATTTTTACTTCTGTTGTTTAATATTTTTGTTATTTTTTTGTTCAATGATCCATGTTTAGCTTTGCAAATTTAATTATTTTTTACATTATTTTTTATTAGGTTAGTATTTATTTTTCTAATTTATATTATATTTTTCTTTTTTAATTTTTTATAATAATATTTTTTATTCATTTAGTGATTTATGTTTTAAAAATTACTCTCTTATATTTTTTATTTTTTGGGTATTATTAATTAATTCTTTTAACTTTTTTCGGTTATTTAATATGTTTTTTGTTTTAAAGTCCAATAATGCATGTTTAAGTTTAAAAAATTAGTTTATTATTTATATTAGTATTAAATAGTTTATTTTATTTATTTTTCTGATTTGTATTCTAATTTATATTTTAATAATTTTTTAATTTATTTTCCAGATCTATATGAAAAAATGAAAAAAATTGATAAAAATGTATAATTTGGAAACAAATTATGTACAATTTTTTTTTATATTACATAATAAATGCCTAGAAATATTAGTTAAAATGTTAAATTTTTTCAAAAAATTAATTAATAAGCAAGCCTGTGGAACTCACGGGAAGTGACCTAGTGGCAATAAAAGAAAGACCTTAAAGCCTCCATATGGCAATAAAATAAGACCCCAAAAATCTTATGTGTCAAAACCTGGTGAGAGATACAGCTTTAAATATATATAATAGATTCTTTGTAATTGATTATTATTAACTTAAACTATAAAATGCAGAAATAGAAATAATACAATGAATTGATCTACTAAGAAATTGAGTATACAAAGTTCAAATCTTCCCCTTCTAAAGTTGTTACACTTAAATATTTGAAACGTACCTCTTATCCAATTTAGAGCGGATATGGATTGACCAGTGTTCTTATTCATGAGAAAAATTGCGTTAGTGGCTCTGACTCTTTTCATAGTTCTAATCAAAACAACATCGTATGTGGTCTCATCTATCTAATATATATATAAAAGGACTCATGCAGGTGATTTTAGGGGAAAATTCAAATTATTAAAAGACTGGGCACGATCAAGCAAGCATTAAGGGAGTGGAATAAGAATGTCTTTGGGAATATTGATGAGGAAATTAAGGTTTTGGAAAAGGAAATTGAAGTGTTGGATAGGATCACAGATCGTCGTGTGTTAAATAGAGATGAGAGAAGGCTATTGTTTTCTTTGAAGAAGGATTTGCATGCCAGACAGAGACAACAAGAATCCTTATGGCAACAGAAATCTAGGATAAATTGGTTGAGGAGTGGGGATAAAAATACTAGATTTTTCCATATAAGTGCATGCAACAGAGGTCGACGTAATTACATTCGTCAAGTCAAAGTTGGGGAGTCCTTTGTAGATGAACCAAACGAAATTAAGGCTGCAGCTGTGGATCATTTTACTGAGGTATATAAACCTATGCCCAATGTGAGATATAGGTGGGGGAACATTCCAGTCAAGAAAATCTCTCGTGAGCACGCTGCCTCACTGGAAAACTCATTTGAGATGAGGAAGTTGAAAATGTCATTTGGGAATGTGATGGGAGCAAGGCCCCGGGCCCTGACGGCTTCAATCTCTTGTTTTATAAGAGGGCCTGGGAATTTATTAAAGAAGATCTCATGGATTTGCTCAACGAATTTCATAGGACCGGGAGACAACCTAATGGAGTGAACTCAGGCTTTTTATGTTTAATTCCCAAGACATTAGATGCTGAGGGTTTTGGTGATTACAGACCTATCTGCTTAATTCACGGCATTTACAAAATAATCGCAAAAGTTCTGTCCAAGAGAATGAAGGTGGTGATGAAAGATGTGATCAGTGCTAACCAGTATGTTTATGTTGAAGGCAAGCAAATAATAGACTGTGTGTTGTCTGCTTCAGAAGTTATTCACAGGCTTAAAAAGGACAGAAGAGAAGCAGTAATGTGGAAAATAGACTTTAGGAAAGCCTATGATTCTGTGTCATGGGATTTTTTGATGGAGCTAATGGCAGCCATGGTTTTTGGTGATTTGTGGAGAAAATGGATTTGGGGTTGTGTTAGTTGGCCCAAGATGGCAGTTCTTTTAAATGAAAGTCCCACAGAAGAGTTCATTGCGCATAGAGGCCTCAGACAAGGTGATCCCCTATCACCTTTCTTATTTAACATAGTGGCTGAGGGGTTATCATGCCTTGTCAACAAGGTGGTGTCTGCGGGATTGGTTCAGGATCTTAGGATCAATAATGAGTCCTTATCCCTTTTTCAGTTCGCTGATGATACTCTTTTTTTCTGCCCTGATGATCAAACATCCTTGATCAACTTAAAAAGAGTACTGCGCTGCTTTGAAGTCATGTCTCGATTAAGCATTAATTTTCACAAAAGCCGTGTGGTGGGAATTAATCTATCCTCGCAAAGGAGTAATCAGTTAGCCGGTTTGTTGCTGAGTAAGGTAGAACAGCTTCCTATTACTTACTTAGGGCTTCCTTATGCTGAGAATTAAAGCTTGGGATCCAATAATCGAAAGGATTAAAAGCAGATTGGCACTTTGGAAGAGCAAATTCTTATCATTGGGAGGAAGGGTGATTTTGATACGGATAGTCTTATGTGACTTGCCTATTTATTACATGTCTCTGTACAAAATACCAAAAGGTGTGGCTAAAAAGATAGTCAGTTACAGAGAAATTTTTTGTGGGGCGGGGGTGGAGATAAGAAAAAAATGTGCTTGGTGGCTTGGAAGAAAATTTACAGGCCCAAAGATTGTGGCGGGATGGGCATCGAGTGTAAGTTTCCCTAAGCTATTTGACATTCATATACCAAGCACAACAAGCAGCGGAAGCAAGGGAAACAGACCAAGAACCAAGTGAAGCATGCATAAACCGTATAACAAAATTTACGTACCTTGTTCGGTTGAGGTCTTTCACCCAACTGTAGAGCCGAATCAGTTAGAGCCAGACAAAAGCCTCGCCCCTCTACAGTATCCACACGAACCGTGATCGGCTTGGAATCGTCACACGAATCAAGCCTCGAGCTCACCGGACTGATGTGCTAGCAACAAGAAAACCGGGGTTGTGTGTGTTTTGGGTGTTATTGGTTCTTCCTTCTTTCACAGAGAAGAAGAAGAGTGATGTGTTTGTGCTGAAGCTCTCAGAGACTCTCAAGACACTCTCAAGACCAGAATTTTTAGACACCAAAAGGTTGATGGAAAGACCCTTGCATAATCAGATTATGCCTTTCCTTTCCAACTCACTAAAGTGGAAGACAAGGTGGCCAACACCTTTGGCCTACTAGAATAGGAATCTTATGATAATGTCCACTACTTAGCAACAATGTAATACACATCACATGGCACTTAGTGTGGCTCAATTATTCTGACAATCAGTGAACCAACCAGCCCAAAATGACCTAGTCCAACCACACCCGGTCCAACCACGGTCCAACCACACCCGGTCCAACCACGGTTCAACCACATGCTCGAATCAACGGTTCTATGTGTGTGACCCTGTAGGCACTTGTAACGTCCGGAAATAATTGTAAAAACTCATTTTACAATTATAAGCAAAGAGCAGCGTCTAGCAACACATCATTGCTACCCGAACGACAAGATCAGTACTGATTCTCTATGCCTCGGAACATGTCATCGTCCCTTCGTCCCATTATCTAGATCAAACACGAGACATGGAATATGTCAATCTCGTATATGTTTAATCTATGTTTCTTGATCCCCGAGTTAACTGTATAAAACGAAAACCCGTGATATCACCATATCACCTAATCCGAGCATGGCCATGCATTTAACAGTTCAACTCTATCAAGAAACCATCCGATAATATACCCGTTATATGGGTCGGAGGAATCCCCTATTGATCAATCAAAACCCACTACATACTCGTCATATACCCAATGATTACCCTTATGTCCACCCAGTTACAGATGACTAGGAATAATATCAAAGTACATGATTCATATGTTGGATACCTTGACGATCTCAGGTCGGAGGACAATACATCTATAAGAAACACTAATGACATACATATAACGTTCCATGTAGGGTTCTTATGTGGGTCGGTCCAGTCCACAAGTTCTCTAACTTGTACCCGTATGTAGAATTCATATCACATATGCAATTCTCAACATACGCTAGTCTTAGTTTATTATTACAACCCATCCATAATAATAATCGACTAGGGACAATTTAAGAATATGAAATATTCTAAGGTTATAAGTATGTGCAAGCGTTTATCTCATAAATGATACTTATTGGAATAACCTTAATGTGTATACATGACTACAAATAATCATCCATGATTGGCTTTTGGGCATATTACACTAACAATCTCCCACTTGCACTAAAGCCAATCATCCATATATCTCATACATGTGGATCTAGCATGACCATCATGCTTCCGCTGTGTGAGAGGCTTAGTCAAAAGATCTGATACAAAGTTCTCAAACGGAACTTTGTACAGCCACAGTTGTAGGGTCGGCAACTGTTTCTTGCCTGGAACTCTTCCAGCAAACACCGCCACATCCAAGACAAAACACGTAAACTGATTGCGATATAAAATCATCCCTGTCTGTTTGGAAGCTAGCATCTTTGTAACACTTTACAACAAGCCCATCAACGCTTCCGTAAACCAGGAATGTATCCTTAGTGCTTCTCAAGTACTTAAGGATTTTCTTAACCGTTATCCAGTGACTTTCACCGGGATCAGATTGGCATCTGCTTGTGACACTCACAGCATAAGCGACATCCAGTCTAGTATATAGCATGGCATATATGATTGATCCTATTGCAGAAGCATAAGGGATCTAACTCATCCACTCTCTCACTTTAGTCATACTAGGATATAGACTCTTTGAGAGAGATATGCCATGTGACATGGGCAAGAAACTCTTCTTGGAATCTTGCATGCTAAATGCCTTTAGCACCCTGTCAACATATGTACTCCGACTTAGCCCGAGAAGCCTTTTGGATCTATCATTATAGATCCTTATACCTAACACTTGGATAACTCCTCCTAAGTCGTTTATTGAGAAATTCTTTCCTATCCAAGTCTTTACAGACTGTAGTGTCGGAATATAATTCCCAATAACTGGAATGTCGTCAATACACAACAATAAGAAAACTATAGCGCTCCCACTAACCTTCTTGTAAACACATAAATCATCTTCACTTTTAATGAAACCAAATTCTTTGATTACATCATTAAAAACGAAGATTCCAACTCCTAGAAGTCTGCCTTAGTCCACAAATGGACCTTTGCAAATTACATACCAAATCTCATAATCATGGTTTACAGCTATAGCCAATAGAATCCGGATGGTTTTAACCATGGCGACTGGTGAGAAGGTTTCACCATAGTCAATACTATGAACTTGCTTGAAACCTTTCGCAACCAATTGCCCTTTAAAGGTAATAGCATTACCATCCATGTCGGTCTTTCACAAAGACCCATTTGCACCTTATAGGTTTTACCCTTTCAGGTGGATCAAACAAGGTCCATACCTTGTTTTTCATACATGGATTCCATTTCCGAATTCATAGCTTCAAGCCACTTCTTGGAGTAAAGACCCGTAATGGTCAGCTGATAGGAAGTGGGCTCATCCTTACTTATGAGCATCACATCACCGGTATGAGTCACGAGAAATCCATATCTCTCGGGCTCATGCCGAATCCTATCCGACCTACGCGGTCCATGTGTTACAGGAACAGGATTCTCGTCCACAACACTTTGTGGTTCCTGTTCTTGTTCCATCTCAGCCTCTTTATCTCGAACTTCTTCGAGTTCTATTATCCTCCCACTAATTCTTCTAGAAATGGACATTCTTTCTAGAAAAATAGCATTCTGAGCCACAAACACTTTGTGCTCTATGGGATTATAGAAACAATACCCTTTAAGGTATCATACAAAAGGCACTTGTCGGATTTAGGGTCGAGTTTATCTGATGCTTAATTGTTATTATGCTTCCCAATCCATATCTCATATGGTGTCTATCCAACCGATTAGATGGAACACGGTTAAGGTAAATGCAGCACTCAATAATGCATGTCCCTAAAAGGAAGAAGGAAGGTCAGCTTGACTCATCATAGAACGAACCATGTCTAACAAGGTTCTGTTCCTCCTTTCGGATACACCATTCCAATGAGGCGTACCTGGTGGAGTAAGTTGTGATACTATACCACAACTCTTTAGATAGTCAAGAAAGTCTCGGTCTAAGTATTCACCACCTCGATCTGATCGAAGCATCTTAATACTTTTCCGAGTTGATTCTGTACTTCATTCTTAAATTCTTTGAACTTTTCAAAGGATTCCGACTTGTGTCTCATTAGATACACTTAGCCGTATCTACTGATGTCATCAGTAAATGTAATGAAGTATTGAAAACCACCTCTAGCCTGTGTAGACATAGGTCCGCATACATCAGTATGTATTAGACCTAGCAAGTCCTAGGCTCTTCACCTTTACCCGTAAAGGAAGCCTTAGTCATTTTGCCTAACAAACATGACTCATATGTCTCATATGATTCAAAATCAAATGAGTCTAAAAATCCAACTTTATGGAGTTTAGGAATACGAGTCTCGTTTATATGGGCCAAACGACTATGCCAGAGATAAGTTTCACTAGAATCATGTAATCTAACCTTCTTCGTATTAATGTTATAGATAGGCGTTACTAGGTTTAGAACATACAAACCATCGTTTAAAATGCACCATCATAATCAATTTCATTGAAATAAATAGAACAACAATTGTTCTTTATTCTCAATAAAACTTTTCTTGTCCATACAAGACACAGAAATCAAATTCCTGCTTATGGTAGGTACATAATAGCAATTGTATAGTTCTAAAATCAAATTGCTAGGTAAGAATAGATAGAAAATCCCTACGGCTAATGTAGCAATTCTTGCTCCAATACGGGGCGTAGGTCTATCTCATCCTTAGCCAATCTCCCACTCTTTCTCAGTTCCTACACATTTCTACAAATGTGAGAACCACATCTGGTATCTAATACCCATGAGGCAGAGGTAGAGATATAAGCCTCTATAACAAAATACCTGAAGCGAAAGTCTCACTTCCCTTTTGCTTCTTTACCTCTTCTAGGTAAACAGGGCAGTTTCGCTTCTAATGGCCTGGTTTGTTGCAACGGAAACAATTTCCTACCTTTGCAACACCACCGTTGGGTTTCAGCACATGAGAACAAGAAGATGCACATGCACCAAACCTTTTGGTACATTTCTTCTTCTTCTCTAACATTGCTTTACCCTTTCCTTCTCCAAGGAAACCAAGACCCTCAGGGCTCTCAATGTATCTAAACATCTTGAGCACATGAGGTCTAACGGGTGATAATTTAGCCATCATGCATTGGAACAATGCCTTAGAGGTCTCGTACCTCCCATGCCTTACTTGCTCTCCTCAGAGCAATTTCAGGTGTTCGATCATATCGAACGCCCACATGTTCTCATCTTGCTTCTGAAGCTCAGAGTCCATGGCAATTAGCATAAGGCATGCAACATCCAATGCATCATCAACATGCTTCTCACAAGCATCTACTTCTGCCCTAAGAAGCATTAGGCGCCAATTCATTAAGAACAGGCCCTTCAAGGACATACAAATTTTTCTTGTTTGAAGACTATCCTCAAAATGTGATGCCACTCTAGGAAACTATTCCTATTCAGCTTGTCCTACTCAAGGACCAATCACAATAATAAGTGCTAGTGTTTTGTGCCATGGTAATTCTACAACAATGATCAACTCACACAAATAATAGTCATGCATACAAATCATTTAATAAGGAATTCTATTAAATGTGCTCCTACTACATAAATCAAGACAATTATATAAGTAGGCCAAGATCCATATTTCACTACAACATAAGTCAGCTTTGGCTGATAAACTTATATCATAGCTATTTAGGTAGACAACTCTTGTCAATTACATCTCTATGCAACTCTTGGATAGTTGAGTGAACAACACCTTGTCCAAGTCTATCTTATAGACATTTCTCAACCCTTGCCCCTAGGTCCTTAATCCTATTAAGATAACCTAGTTAAGTCCACACCCACAATAAGCAATCGAGATATTACAATTATCCACTCGCACCTTCTTAGGATAAACAATGGCACCTTGCTTTGGCAGAGAACTACCAATTGTTGATCTTAAGCTTGATGAATGCTTATCATGGAAGGCAACTAAGAACTTAATATTTTTCATCAACATATAATTCCAGCACATCAAATGCTTGTTTTTGATAAATCATACATTGATGTCATGTAAGTTTGGAAACCAAATACATGTGAATATCGATGTTTAACTTAAACATCAATGTTTTGAGAATCTGATTCTCCCAACTACTTGGCAGCACTTAGCATTTCGGCCATATCCAGAGCTGTAGAGCTCGGATTTGTGCAAACTTGGTGTCCCTGGAAAGCTAAGAAGTAGAGCTACAACTTTGCTGTTTAGGCCAGACACCAATTCGGCCTCCATCTGCCCCGAATTCGCTGTTGAAATCACTGGTCTTCACAACATCGATGTTGAACCCTTCAACATCGATGTTTGAAGTTTGCGAACCCGAAAAACATCGATGTTGGCAGTCAAACATCGATGTTGGAGGTTGCTGAACCCTTAGAACATCGATGTTGACCATCAAACATCGATGTTGGAGGATGCCGAAGCCACAAAACATCGATGTTGACACCTAAACATTGATGTTTGAGTGCTTGAACTCCAATCCATTTGGCAGTAGCTCAAGAACATCGATGTTGGACACTTCAACATCGATGTTTTGAGTGTTCTGAAAGTTTAAGATTTGGCAGTAGCATTATAACATCAATGTTGTACATAAACATCGACGTTTGAACTCCTGGAACCAAATAACATCGATGTTGGAACTTCAACATCGATGGTATTTGAATTCTGGAAATTCACACCAACTTGGCCGAGCTCAAATAACATCGATGTTTAACACTTAAACATCAATGTTGTTGAGTAGTTGCATGAGAACATCGATGTTGGTCACAAAACATCGATGTTGTTGTGATTTGGCCGAGGCACACTTCATCAAAACATCGATGCTTGTCTCACAACATCGATGTTATGAAGGTTCTGCCAAGGCCAATCCTCATGCCAACATCGATGTTGGTCACACCAACATCGATGTTATGGCCTAAACTTGCTTGAACGACAATCATTCGATACACAAACTGACACTCGGTTTTTCTTAGTCGAACCCTTCGACCTACTGCCATAAACATCTTGATTGATATCTCACACCAATCAAGTGCTTGTTGTCAAAACACTTTTGACAAATCAACCTCAACAACTTATGCATCATATATACACAATTGAAGACAATAAGACATGATCATGCTTTATCACATAGAACATATCATGTACATCTACTAAAACATATCAAACATATGCATATATTTGTATGGCTAACTTCATACACCAAAAAAAACTCAGCATATCATTTGGCAATACATGAACACATCATGTTCAAAATCACTTAGCATATCTCATAAACAAGATGATTCCTACACATGCTAAGATGATCATATCACATATGCATCACCTATACGGTTTAGAGCTTCACAAGAAGGCTCCGCTACCACTGTAAGTTTCTCTAAGCTATATGACATTCATATACCAAGCACAACAAGCAGCGGAAGCAAGGGAAACAGACCAAGAACCAAGTGAAGCATGCATGAACCGTATAACAAAATTTACGTACCTTGTTCGGTTGAGGTCTTTCACCCAACTGTAGAGCCGAATCAGTTAGAGCCACACAAAAGCCTCGCCCCTCTACGGTATCCACACGAATCGTGATCGGCTTGGAATCGTCACACGAATCAAGCCTCGAGCTCCCCGGACTGATGTGCTAGCAACAAGAAAACCGGGGTTGTGTGTGTTTTGGGTGTTATTGGTTCTTCCTTCTTTCACAAAGAAGAAGAAGAGTGATGTGTTTGTGCTGAAGCTCTCAAAGACTCTCAAGACACTCTCAAGACCAGAATTTTCAGACACCAAAAGGTTGATGGAAAGACCCTTGCATAATCAGATTATGCCTTTCCTTTCCAACTCACTAAAGTGGAAGACAAGGTGGCCAACACCTTTGGCCTACTAGATTAGGAATCTTATGATAATGTCCACCACTTAGCAACAATGTAATACACATCACATGGCACTTAGTGTGGCTCAATTATTCTGACAATAAGTGAACCAACCAGCCCAAAACGACCTGGTTCAACCATGGTCCAAACACGGTCCAACCACACCCGGTCCAACCATGGTCCAACCACGGTTCAATCACCTACTCGAATCAACGGTTCTATGTGTGTGACCCTATAGGCACTTGTAACATCCGACAATAATTATAAAAACTCATTTTACAATTATAAGCAAAGAGCGGCGTCTAGCAACACATCATTGCTACCCGAACGACAAGATCAGTACTGATTCTCTATGCCTCGGAACATGTCATCGTCCCTTCGTCCCATTATCTAGATCAAACACGAGACATGGAATATGTCAATCTCATATATGTTTAATCTATGTTTCTTGATCCCCGAGTTAACTGTATAAAACAGAAACCCGTGATATCACCATATCACCTAATCCGAGCATGGCCATGCATTTAACAGTTCAACTCTATCAAGAAACCATCCGATAATATACCCGTTATATGGGTCGGAGGAATCCCCTCTTGATCAATCAAAACCCACTACATACTCGTTATATACCTGTTAGTCAATGTCAATCTCATTATCACCTTATCAGTTCACATAGCTATCTCAACCCTTTGCTAATCCTCCTCTTGTTATTATCCTTATCTGGATCAGTAGTTTAGCCTCTGTATATGTCTATCTCTTGTAACAACTATGATGTACAACACCAGTATATATAATATATCAAAGACAATGGCTCGGTATGTAGCCTATTCACAATTCTCTCTTTCTCACTATTATACAGTTCTTTATGGTAGCGGAGCCACTATTGGCTTAACCGCGAAATTTTCTTTTTTGTCTCCATTCTTTCACTTGTCGTTATGGCTACAGATTCACCCTCTTCTGGATCACTTGTTTCGGGTTCCTCAGGTGTCAAAAGTGGTGAGGCCGCTGCGTCCGCATCCGCCCTTGCACCAGTTCAAACCCTGAGCAACTCTCATCAGGCTATCTCTATTAAGCTCTCCCATCACAACTATGTTTTTTGGCGTGCTCAGATTGAGCCGTTCTTGGCCGGGCAGGGTGTGCTTGGTTATGTAACTGGTTCTTTTCCTTGTCCTCCACCTTTGATTGTTTCTGCTGCAGGTGAAGCACAAGCAAATCCGGCCTATGACCGGTGGATTCAACAGGATCAAGCCATCCTGAGTAGCATTAACTCTTCTCTTGATGTTGGGATTTTTCCAACAGTGGTAGGCAAACGCACCTCCAAGGAGGCTTGGGATGCTCTTGAATCGTCTCTTGCTTCTTCTAATCAGGCTCGTCGTATGGCTCTTCACTCTGCCTTGCAACA
>JAKUCV010003732.1:32822-50100 GCA_028386065.3 Turnera subulata
CCCACACGCATGAACAGCAAGGTACTGTTGAGCGACGCCACCGGCATGTTGTCGAGACAGGCCTCACTCTCATGGCCACAGCCAAAGTACCTTTTTGTTATTGGCATTTTGCACTTGAAACAGCTGTTTTCTTAATTAATTTGTTACCTACGCGTAATCTGGGATATAAATCCCCTCATGAACTTTTGTTTCACACACAGCCCGACTATACTTTTCTTCGTGTTTTTGGCTGTCTTTGCTTCCCTAATTTGCGACCATATAATAATAACAAGTTCCAATACCGTTCTGCCCCCTGTGTGTTTCTAGGATACAGCCCGTTGCATAAAGGGTATAGGTGTTTGGATTTAAAAACTAGACGAATGTATGTTGCTCGTCATGTCAAATTTTTGGAAAATCATTTTCCATTTTCTAAGGATAAGTCAGATTCCCAACACTTTGTTTCTCCAGCTTCTGAAACGTGGGTACCAGTGCCACTTACTGTTTTCTTCCCTGACACAACACGTCTGCAGACATCTACTTTGGGACCAACTCAGCCTTCTGCTTCAGCCACACCAGCTTCACCGAATTCCTCTATCACACCAGCCTCTCCCAATAACACCATAGAACGACCAGCCCCAAACACTTCCCACCACACCACGCCATCTCCCACACCAAGTTCTTCTCGGGAGATAACTCCTCGCCAACTCACTTTCTCTTCTCCTAGCCAACCTCTTCTTTCCTCCAGCCAGTCACAGTCATCGAGTCCTGCTCCAAATACATCACCCACTACTCCCACACCACCACGCCGCATGACACTCCGTCACCACCCAAAACCAATAGACCGATACTCTCCATCCAACTATATCACCCAATATAACAATCCTCCTGACTCTGAACCGAGTTCCTTCACTGAGGCTAACAAGTCCTCTGTATGGCGTACTGCCATGCAAGAGGAGTTCAATGCACTAATTCAGAATCATACTTGGTCTCTTGTGCCATATCGGGACACCATGAATCTTGTGGGAAACAAATGGGTTTACAGAATCAAAAAGAAGGCCAATGGAGAGGTTGAACGCTACAAGGCTAGGCTGGTTGCCAAGGGTTTTCATCAGAGGGAGGGGATTGATTTCAAGGAGATTTTCAGTCCTGTAGTTAAGCCAACTACGATACGGGTTGTTCTCTCTTTTGCGTTGGCTTCTGGTTGGACTGTTCGGCAACTTGATGTGAGGAATGCTTTTCTTCATGGTGTTCTGTCTGAGGATGTCTATATGGTTCAACCCCAGGGGTTCGTGGCTATGGATAAGCCAAACCATGTTTGTAAACTACGTAAATCCTTATACGGTCTGAAACAGGCACCACGCGCTTGGTATAAGAGGCTGAGTGATTATCTTATTACTCTTGGTTTTTGTATCTCGAAATCTGACTCCTCTTTGATGATTTACAGACAAGGCACCATCATCATGTACATCCTCATATATGTGGATGATATCCTTGTGACTGGTAATGACCATTGCCAACTGGATGCATTGGTTTGCAAGTTGGGCGACGAATTCTCCCTTCGTGATCTCGGTCAGGCCAATTATTTCCTTGGTGTTGAGCTAACATCAACCAAAACGGGTTTGCTCCTGACCCAGCGGAAGTACATAAAGGATCTCTTGACTAAGTCTGGTATGGCTGATTGCAAGGGTCTCCAAACACCTGCCTCGACGACAACGAAGCTAACCAAGGCGGGTGGCACTGAATTTTCTAATCCTACCTTGTATCGACAACTTGTTGGCTCTTTGCAGTATTTGAGCATCACGAGACCTGACATAATCTATGCTGTCAACAAAGTTAGTCAATTTATGCAACAGCCCATGGAGGAGCACTTTCAGGCTGTCAAGAGAATTCTTCGATACTTGAAACACACGGCGACCTATGGCTTGCACCTTCATCGGCAAACATCAACCTCTTTGCATGTCTATACTGATGCTGATTGGGTAGGAAGTATCGATGACGGTAAGTCCACTGCAGGATATTTGGTTTTTCTGGGACGCAACTTAGTGTCTTGGGCCTCCAAGAAACAACGAACCGTAGCCAGATCATCTACAGAGGCTGAGTACAAAGCGGTGGCTGACGGTTCGGCAGAATTACTTTGGTTACAGTCTCTTCTTGGTGAGCTTGGCATTGTCCACACGACTCCCACTATCTGGTGTGATAACATTGGGGCTACTTATCTGTGTCATAACCCGGTTCAACATCCTCGTACAAAGCATGTTGCTCTTGATTTTCATTTTGTACGGGAACAGGTGGTGGCCAACAAACTACACATTCGTTTTGTCCAGAGCAGACTCGTTGACCGACTACATGAATGGTTCGGGGACCGGTGTTTTGCAAAAGTATACGACGCGTTGTTTGATTTGGAGGTCAGGAGGGGCCAAATCAAACTCCCCCTCACAATCAGTTACAGTTAGAGTAATAGTGGAATAGTCAAGTGTATCGATAGAGTTGGGAAACGATTAGGAGGAGAACAATAATAGGAATAGACGATCAGTAGTTTAGCCTCTGTATATGTCTATCTCTTGTAACAACTATGATGTACAACACCAGTATATATAATATATCAAAGACAATGGCTCGGTATGTAGCCTATTCACAATTCTCTCTTTCTCACTATTATACAGTTCTTTAATACCCAATGATTACCCTTATGTCCACCCAGTTACGGATGACTAGGAATAATATCAAAGTACATGATTAATATGTTGGATACCTTGACGATCTCAGGTCGGAGGACAATACATCTATAAGAAACACTAATGACATACATATAACGTTCCATGTAGGGTTCTTATGTGGGTCGGTCCAGTCCACAAGTTCTCCAACTTGTACCCGTATGTAGAATTCATATCACATATGCAATTCTCAACATACGCTAGTCTTAGTTTATTATTACAACTCATCCATAATAATAATCGACTAGGGGCAATTTAAGAATATGAAATATTCTAGGGTTATAAGTATGTGCAAGCGTTTATCTCATAAACGATACTTATTGGAATAACCTTAATGTGTATACATGACTATAAATAATCATCCATGATTGGCTTTTGGGCATATTACACTAACATCGAGAATATTCTTGTCAAAAATCGATGCTTTTTATTCAAGTGGATGTGGAGACACGCCAACTGTAATCAAGAGTCGACAGATGTGCCTTTTTGGTCAAAAATCTTGAACAATGGATATATGAGCACTCCTACTTCGGTATCGTCTTGGCCATCATTTAACAGCGGGAGGCTGTCCATTATTTAGAGGAACATCATTGAAGCTGGGGAGTGTAGTCATGGGTAGAATGTGGGTTTTCGCGACAGGATATATGTGGATGTTCAGGATGGGAAGTGGTGCAAATTTTGGTTAGATAGGTGGCTGGATGGAGAGATTTTGAAAGATTCTCACCCTAGGCTCTTTGCTGTAACCACGGAACAAGGGGCGGTCGTAGCTGATGTTTTCGGTCATAACGAAGGGCCACAAATGTGGAATTTTTCTTGGAGAAGGCAGCTTTTTTCGTGGGAGATGGAGGAGGCTGATTTATTAAACAGGAAGCTGTCCAATGTGGTGCTTAGGTCAGGTACACCAGACAAGTGGAGATGGATGGAGGAGTCTAAAGGGATATACACTGTGAAGTCGGCTTATACGTATGCTAGCAGTGCATCCTCATCAACGAGTGGCAAGCCGTGGATTTGGTTCAATTGTGCTCCTTTCAAAGTAGAGTGTTTTGTGTGGATGGCCTTGCATCAGGGCTTTGCTGTTCGTTCGATCTTACTCAGAAATAACAATATTGTAAGTGAGAATGCTCTCTCTGTCCTTTTTGTAGTGAGGAAGTCGAATCTAGGGATCACTTACTGCTACACTGTCGGTTATCTTGGCGTTTATGGAGCAAACTGTGTTGCTGGTAGGGTGTGAGTTTGTGCATACCATGATGCTTTGAGGATTTTGTATGGCAATAGATGAGTTTGGCTGGGAGTATGAAGGCTAGAGCCCCTTGGATGGTAGTTTTTTTTTCAACAATCTGGAGTTTGTGGTTAGCTAGAAATAAACTGGTTTTTCAATCTCAAGACGTGGAGTAGAGAGGAATGTTGGACCGTGTGCTGTTTCGATCTCTCCTATGGACGTTCTATGCAGTGCGGGCCTATCTAACTGTAAGAAGATAATAATTATTACAATAGGTTTAGCCAAATTCCTGACAAATTGATACTCATGGAGTCCACTATTTGCACCATCCAACCAACACCCCCTGTCTTGTTAGAATCCAACACTCAGAATCAGGCAATTCCATTGTCCAAAATTGGCTCTGTAACCCACTTCCCATTGATTGGAACACCTCTTGGCCCTTCTTCGTAATGATGGACTCGTTGGACTTTAGAGTCAGTGAGATATGCAATGACTATTACAGTTACTCCTGATTCATTGGAGACAACCCAACTTGCTCGTGCAAGGCAAGACACTCCTTTTGATTACCTAAGCTGCTCTGTAGTAGAGTCCTGTGGGGATATTCTTGGGGGTGTATGTAGACATTGTTAACGAAGTTGACGAAGGGAGAATTATTAGAATACAATTAGTTGAAAAATTGGATGAAGAGAAGCATGTGTGGGTTAAGGCAGGTGATCAACTGAAGGATCGCATTGCTTTCATTGGCACCGATATTTCATTTTCGATTTTCGCCAAGGACTTCCCTGGCTCTACTGTTGTGGTTTATGGTATGGAGAATGGTCTTAGCAGTGAACTGTGTGACCAATGTGATTTCCCCTTGCTTTTGTGGCGTCCACTTAACAAGCAGCAACCATGCTGGGTTTCTGATGGCGAGTCATCCGGATTAATGAATCAAGATGTTAGGGTTGAAGAAGCCAAGAGTTGCCATCCCAGGTTAGTCTGGTGTATATATTTCAGTTGTGATTCTAGTGACATGGCTTTTCTTGTGCATGGTATTTTGCCTTTTGTCACGCAGGAACCTTTTTTAATAAAATGATTTAATTTTGCTGATCCCTTATGATTTTGTTGGTGGTTGATTTTCTTAAACAGGCGAGGAGGAACTTTTTCAGCTACTTCAACTGCTGTGTGAAAGCCAGAGGTTTAAAGACCACAAATTGTTCGTCATTAGTGACCTTTGTAATGATGTTGTAGTAATTGAAAGATTACTCTTTGTAGTGGTCTCATTACAGTATTTGACACGTTCACGATGTGGCTCAAAGAGTTCGGGTGAATCATGCAAGAAGCCAAGAGTTGCCATTCCAGGTTAGTCTGGTGTATATTTCAGTTGCTAATATTGTAATGACATGGCTTTTCTTGTGCGCTAGATTTCAAGCTGCCGTTTCTTTGATAAAATCATAAATGAATGTAGTTAAATCCCATAACTCTCTATTCCTTTGCAACTACTTCCTCGACTCTTGGTTGTACACATTTTCTCCCTCTCTAGCTATTATCTATTTAAATCCCTCCACTCCCCTTTCCTGTCTTCATATCTTCTTCTCCTCCACTATATATCCATCCTCTTACCACCTGATTTTTCATTTTCTTGGTTTTAAAGCAAAGAAAGATTCCCAATGGCTTCAACATCACCAATGCGTTGCTGGTATGATCTTCCAACAGAGCTTCTTGAAAAGATTGGAGATTGCCTCAGAAGCAGCAGCCATCTTCACACTCTCCGTTTCCGGGCCGTTTGCCGCTCATGGCGATCTTCTACTCTCCTCCTACCACTCACATTCTTCTCATCTCTCAATATTCCCTACCCGTTTTATCCCCACGTAGAGCAAGATCCCCACCTATATGGTCACCCCAAATTCTATAATATCATCCACGGCACATCCACTATCTACTCCATCCAACCACTTACCTACACCACCACCACACCTCCCTGGATTGAGCAAACTCGAGCTTTTGTGGAAACTCAATATTCTGAGGAAACTCGATCTTCAGAACTCATCAGGAATACCATTCACCGACGACGTTTACCCCATGGAGATGGAACTTGTGTGTTTCCAAAAGTCATCAACTTATTGGACTTTAAAGTAACCGAGATATGCAAAAATTCTTGTCTTGTACTGGCGGCGGTGGGGTACATGTCTATTTACCATGTTTGTGCTTCAGGTCATCATAGTAAGACCTGGTGATGGTCGTATTACCATCATGGGAGTGAATAATAATTATCGCAAGTTGGCTGTTTGGAGGACTGGAGATGAGAAATGGACATTCTCTTCAGACCAGACCATCTCTCGTGCTCGTTTTGTCTATGTTAAGTACATCCGAGGTAAATTTTATGCTATTGATCATCGCGGAGTGGCTGTGACAATTGATCCTCATTCATTTAAGGTAAACCAAGTTGTTCCACGCAAGCAATGTCGAGGTTATTTTCTAGATTGTGTACTAGAGTCCTCTGGTAAATGTTTTGGTGTGTTATACAATGAATATCATGATTATTATGATCTTGATGGTGGGCTTGGAGGCCGGATTAGTGGAGGATTTCAAGTGGACAGATTGGATGAAGAAACAAAAGAATGGGTTAGGGCAGAGGATGAAATGAAGGACTGTGTGGCCTTTATTGGCCCAGGATATGCGGTTTTAGTTTTGGCCAAGGACATGCCTGGATACAAGGCCAACTCTATTTATTTTGGTCGTTTAAATTTATATTGGGGAAAAGATTTTCCTCCCCTTCCTTGTGGTCACTTGTATTCTGTTATTGGTATTCATGAGCTGGAAAATGACCATATAATTTCTTTTTGCGACCAAGATGGTTGTTCGCAGGGTGACAATTATATTGTGGGAACCCAAGAAGCCATGCAAAGAACTGCATTCTCAGGTTAGTCTGGATTTTCAATCATACATTTTAAAACATAGTTGGTTTCTTTTTTTTTTTTTTCGTTTTATGTTGGTGTATTCATATATATATACTAAGAAGTGGTATATACGTTGTGCTTGTGCACCTATTCGACCTGGAAATGGAAGCATTTATTTTATTACTAATTCACTGCTGTATATATTAATGCAGGTTTGCAGGTTTCAAATAAGGAATTTTGAACGACAAGGAAGAAAAAGTTTGTCTGTAAAATTGTATCCATTAATGTTTTTTTGCTTTTTTTTTTTTATAGAACATGGAAATCAAAAGTCAGTGCGGTGAAAACCGGAGAGTTTTTTTTTTTTTTTGATAAATGAAACTGGAGAGTCTTCAGAGTAATGGAAGTCTTAATTCAATTACATTCTCAGTTTGGATTGTGAGATATATATTAATGAAAGATTTCTTAAAGTTTTTAATTTCAACAATCCGCTTAGAAACAAAACTATTAAAGTTGAATGATGGCTGGTTTTGATGTATGATTGTGAACAGTTTAAAATAGAAAATCAAAGCAACATTACTAATTAATCTTGATCAATTTATAATGTCACTCCATCCATGACCACCAACTATTTAGTCCAGGGTGAGCTACAATCTCAAGCTTTAAACTTGCAGTCAATAATTTCGTAATGATGATGGGGAAATATATATAGCTAAAATTTTTTTAGCTTAGTATCTAGGTTTGAGCCGAACAAGAACCGAGCTTGAACTTGATTAAGTTTTCACGAGCTGAGCCATCAAAAGCTCGACTCGGCTCGGATCATTTGCATTGCAACCCTGCAAATTAGGGTGCAAAATCAAAAAAATTAAAACCAGATAGCTAATATCAAAATAATTGCTAAACTGGGGTCGAAAAGGATATTCAGCCTTTTCTTTTGTGCGAGGAGAAATTGGCACTTGGCGCACAAACGCTCAAAATACAAATACAAGTTTGATTTGGCGCTGCCGCTGCTTCTGCCTTTCTCCTCCACAATCACTTAGCTCCAAAATGCTCGCCCACAGGCAGCACCACCTTATCAGGAGGACACGACTTCAGTTCTTCGCTCTCTTCTCTTCAACACCAAACCCCGAAATCGACCCAACCCAGTCCCTACCTCCCTCCCCTCCTCCTCCTCCCACTGACCAATCTCTCCTAGATTACATCAACTCCTCTCAGTGGCATTTCGTCAAACACCTGGCACCCAACTTGACTCCGCCTCTAATATCCTCCACTCTGCTCGGTCTCCACAAGACCCCCGACTTGGCCCTCCATTTCATAACCCACCTCGACTTCAACCGCCTGGACACGAACACCAAATGCCTCGCCGTCGCGGTGGCCGCCCGCTCGCCGTCCCCCAAGCCGGCCCTGCAACTCTTGAAACAGACAGTTACCCGGGCCGGCGGCGGCGCCGGTGTTAGAGACGTTTTTGGCGGGCTGGGTAGTGCCAGGGAGCAGTTGGGTGCTAAAAGTAGCATTCTTTTTGACATGTTGATCCGGGTTTATTGCGAGCTGAGGATGGGCGACCAGGCGTTTCAGTGCTTCGACTTGATGAAGGAGAAGGGTATAGTTCCTAAGGTGCAGACTTGTAATGATGTGTTGAGTCTGTTCCTGAAGTTGAACTGGACCGAGAAAGCCTGGGTCTTTTATGCGGAGATGTTCAGGATGAGGGTTCAATCGAATGTGTACACGTTTAATATCATGCTTAACCTGTTGTGCAAGGAAGGGAAGTTGAAGAAGGCCAAGGAGTTTATAGGGTATATGGAGAGTCTAGGGGTTATGCCTAATGTTATTACTTATAACACTGTAGTTCATGGTTATTGTTCCAGGGGAAGGCTTGCTGGTGCTCAATTTCTTGTTGATGAGATGAAAAGTAAGGGGATTGAGCCCAATTCGTACACGTACGGCTCGTTCATTAGTGGTATGTGCAAGGAAGGGAGACTCGAGGAGGCGGGTGGGATGCTTGAGAAAATGAAGGAAATTGGGTTGCTTCCCAATGCTGTGACTTATAACACCTTGATTGATGGGTACTGCAATAAAGGGAACTTGGAAAAGGCTTTTGGTTACAGGGATGAGATGGTTGGGAGGGGTATAATGCCGACTGTGTCGACTTTTAATTTATTGATTCATGCATTGTTTATGGAAGGTAGATTCGATGAAGCTGGTGATATGTTTAAAGATATGGGAGAGAAGGGAATGGTTCCTGATTCCATTACGTACAACATTTTGATCAATGGGTATTGCCGATGTGGGGATGCAGACAAGGCATTTTCCCTTCATAATCAAATGGTGAGCAAAGGGGTTCAGCCTACTCGGGTGACTTATACCTCGCTGATTTATGTTTTGAGCAAACAGAGTAGGATGAAGGAGGCTGATGAATTGTTTGAAACGGTAGCCTATAGAGGCATGTCTCCAGATGCTGTAATGTTCAATGCCCTGATTGCTGGTCATTGTGCTGATGGGAATATGGATCGTGCATTTGCATTGTTGAAGGAGATGGAGAGAAGGAAAGTTAAGCCTGATGAAGTGACTTACAATACCCTTATGCAAGGGCGTTGCAGGGAAGGCAAAGTTGAAGAAGCTCGTGACCTTCTTGAGGAGATGAAGAGAAGGGGAATTAGACCTGATCATATTAGTTATAATACTCTCATAAGTGGGTATAGTCGAAGAGGTGACATGAAGGATGCTCTAAAAGTTCGAGAAGAAATGGAAACTATAGGATTCAATCCTACTCGTCTCACTTATAATGCACTCATACAAGGCCTATGCAAAAACCAAGAAGGTGATCATGCTGAACAGCTACTCAAAGAGATGGTTAGCAAGGGCATTACTCCCGATGACAGCACCTACCTGTCTTTGATTGAGGGTGTAAGCAATGTTGACGAATTTCTGGGGAGGCGTAATTAATAAACAATTTCTTTGATCACTGCCTTTACAAGATTTAGAAGGATGACTTGGATGTCAACAGCCACTAAGGAAAATCCTTGGCTGATTGATTTTTGGGAAATGGGATACAAACGGTCTAAAGAAGATTCACAAAGAAATTGTCTGTATCATAAGGAACTGGGCATAAGTGCTGCAGCTTGGCTGTTCGGCTAAACTTACTTTGGAGCTGTTATTGTACTTGTTTTATACACCATATTTTCTGAATAGAGAATGACATCTTGCTCAAGTAATGAATGATTACTTAAGCAGGGCCGCAAATGCCTATGCCATTCCCATGTATTTATGCACTTTATTTTTATAAAAGCATAGCGTTTTATGCTACTAAGGCCTGCCCTGGACGAATTCCCATGAAATGTGTAGGAAGTACAGAATGACACTTTCTTCTCTTGTCCTCCTTTTTTCTGATCATGTACTTCCTTCGGTTACCACTTTCATGAGTTGATATACTATAAAGGGTTTGGAATTTCTATGGTCTGACTAAGTTTGATAATTCAAAGCTCTGGCTCATGCCTCATTCTAAATGTTCCCAACATCACGTGTCCAATGAATAGACATTCATGTTTGTTCACTCTAGACTAGAGTGATTAGAAATCCTGAAACAACACATACTTGATATTGCAGTTGGGGATTTGCACCAATTGTGTTACTTGAAACAGGATTCCTTTGGGAGTTTCCAAGCTGTGTGCAGCTTTCACCCACCTACCCTGAATGGCGTAGCTGTAGTGCAAAGGAGATCAGGTTATGGCAAGGGACTGCCACCAGAAGTCGAGGAGTGAGAGGAGTATGGGCAGGCCGTTGCAGCAAGAGAAAATGGTATGCCATTGGCCTTTAGTTTTCATATATGTTTGTTGGTAAGTGAAACCAAAGCAAACAAGTCTGGGTGGTGTAGTTGGTTATCACGCTAGTCTCACACACTAGAGGTCCCCGGTTCGAACCCGGCTCAGACATTTTTTATTTTTTTGTTTTTTCTTTTGTGTTTTGGGTTTATTATAAATAGGATTAATGACATTGTTTTTTAAGAATGGTTTAATGACATAGTTTAAGTAGGCTAAGAGATGTTTTTTTTTACCTTCTTGTTTTTGGGTTTATCATAAATAGGCTAAGACATATTTAGATTTTGAGTTAACAGTATATTTTGGTACCCATATTTGGATTTTAGGTTAATAGCAGCATATGCCAAGTTTTTTCAATCAATTATATCATATGCATGCACTTTCTAAATATGTCTCAATTGTATACTTGCAACACTTTAATACTTATTTTCCTAAACAATTAAATACAACACTTAAATCCAAAGTGTTTTTTTAAAAAAAAAAATCCAAAGTTTTGTTTTCTAATGCATATCGGTTATGGGTGTAAAAACATGGGATGGATTTTATTGGGCCAATAAGAAACCCATTGGATCAAAATCGATGAAGAGCCATAAACCACACAAACCCTAACAATTTAGTGAATTTACCACCAAAAGCCTCAGTTCTGCAATTTGTGCCAAAACTTCAAACTTGAACAAAAACATAAAGGAGAGCAGCATTTGAAGCAAAACCAGTAACTAAAGCATGGGTCTCCCCAGAAAGCAACTAGTGAAATCGGCTCTGGCCAAGCACTTGTCCTTAAATCCAGTAACCGCTTTAACCCTAGTCACTTGTTTTTTTTAAAAAAAAAATTCGTTACTTTTGTTTTTTGTGCTTGCTAGTGATTTTTCTCTTCGTTATTAGTACTCTAAATTTCTGTTTTTGTGATTCTTTTTTGTCGAGAAATGAAATTCTCTTGCTGGGTACTTGGAAAGGAATGTCCTTTCGCTTGGAATTGTAATGCTATTGGTCTTGTGATCTTTTGGGTGTCAATTGATAGAACGGAAGTGTGTATGTTTCTTAGGTTGTCATGCATGTTCTTTTTTGTGTGTGCAAGTGGGTTTTCCATGGCCAGTGGAAAGCTTATCGATGTTGTCTGTGCAAGTGAGATTGTAATCGATTCTCTTTAACACCTGAATGCTGTTGTAATACTGTCATTTTTTCAGTTTTTTTCTTAACATATCTTAGGTCTTTTGCCACAAAGTTAATTTTTTTTTTTTTTTGCAGGACTATTCCTTGGGTGACAATGGAGAAGGTGATATTAAGAACCTGTACTTGAACATATTGAAATCTTCTGGAAAATGGTCTCCGCAGAAAGAAGATGATGAGGTGAGGTGTGCTGCTTTGTACTTTTTCTATGACTCACTGATTTGTTTTTTCTTTTTATTACTATTCTCTTCTGTTAACTGTAAACTCTGCATTACCATTCTCAGTTCTTATTGTTGTACATAAAATGAGCTTTTGATTGTAGGTGTTGAAATGGATAGGATTTGCAGAGAGCTTTCCTGTGGATTCTCAAGCATGTTTCAGTGCCCTCAGTTCGCTAAATGAAGAGTTGGCACAGAAGTCTGTTGTTTCGGGCAATGGATTGACACCATCTGAGCCTGATGTTATTGTGTTTGCAGTCATACATTCTTCTGTGGTAAGTGCTACATTTCTTTGTCGATTGAATTAGAAATGGTCTAACAACTTCAGTGTTACTGGGTCTCCGTTCTCATTAATATCTGGGTAGGTGCTTCCATGAACTGATGAACAACTCGTTATTTTCTCATTCTTTCAAAAATTCATGAAATAAAAAGAGAAAATTTAATTGACTTGTACTTTTATTGTGCCAATGTCTTCCTTTCGTTTTGCTTCCTTTTCTATCAGGGGGTTAGAGTTGTTGTCATAAGCAAAGAAACTTTCATATTTGAAGGATCAAGACTCTAATTATTTTGCATGGTTACTTGATTTTAGATTGGCCTATCCAATTCAGAGAAGGAAAAGTTGCCACATTTAATGAGATGGATGGATTACATCCAGGTAAGAGCTCGTCTGATAAGTTTATGTTAAGAGGCTTCTTTCATAGTCGGTTTTAGTTTGTTAAGTAGGCAGCATATTTGTTGCCTACAATACCTTCTGTATTGTGTAAATGCTGTGTAAAATACTTCGAGTCAAAAGAATGCAATTTGAGTTTCAAGTCACCGTATAGTTTCGTTTACACCAGATCCCCATTCGTTGGCTTTGCTATTTGGGTGACGAATACTTGCCCATGTGGTGATCCATGTTGTTTCTGTTCATCAAAGATAGATGAATATTTTGCTTTGTATGTGAGAAAATTGTTTTTCTGCTCTATTTACTTTTACTTGGCAGGATGAGTTTTGCTTTAGCTTGACAGTGTAAAAGAACTGCCCACCTTGTATTTTTATTTACAAAATTACTTTCTCTAATTTTCTACAGAGTAAGGAAGACTTTGGGAAACTATTTGAAAAGATATTGTTACAGAAGACTGGATTTGCACCACCTGTAAGTTGTTATTTAGCTCTCATAGTTTTTATTTTTTATTTTCAATGCTGTCTTAACTTGCTAATAGAGGTGATGTGTATAATGGGATTGAAGTCTGAAGATATATAGTTCAAAGAAACATGAATCATCATGTGGTAAGTGAAGCTTGAACATCTAAAATGGACTTTTGGGAATGGAAGACCCGAATACTGTCTTCCAATGCTATACTGTTATGGAAATAGCCTTGCTTCTGATTTTATGTGACAGGTTATTTATCTCTTCAAAGAAGCAGGGGTGAGGCACAGGAAACCTTCCCTGACCTCACATTGCAGGGAGCATCATACACTAGAAACACCCTTGATGAGAAAACCAATTAATCTACTATGAATATGCATTTTTCATGGAGAACTGGACCTTTTTTTCCACGTCATTAAACTACTTTGTGGCATGCTAGTGACTGAGTTCTGAGTATGCTTTACTGATTTTAGTTGCAGGGAACAAATGGTGTAGCTAAACAAGAAGTTGATTCAAATGCAAAAAAGAGTACGCCGGTCACGAAGAACCTGGAGAAAACAGAGTCAAACAATCCAAAGAAAAGTGATACTGGAGTATGTCCCTTTTAATTTTCTTTTGATCTTGTCATTCATTTCTTGCAATGGATGAAGTTATCTTGATTGTCTTTTCTTATGTGATATGGCCCTGTTTTCATCTACCCTAATGGAAAAAGGTGATTATGTTATTAAAAGAAATAGAACTGAACTGGCTCACCTCTGACTTTAGAAATTGATCACGATCTCTATGAAGATAGGTACAATGCTTAAACTATCTTTGACAAAATCTGATTAAATTTGATGCCTGCATGGTCATTTCAACATATCATGAGGTAATATCACTTTCATTTAATCTACTGATCATTTCATGTTACAAGGGAGAAATATGTGTATTGCTTTTTTTTTTTTACATGAGCTCTGTGTCCCAGCATGCCTGCCTTGTGAGTGTCTGTGTGGTTAGTGAATTGGGAATTTGAAGTGATGCCACATTGCCAAAGCATAAGTTTGTCATGACTGCACTTCGCATAAATTACAGTCATTATGTAACATTCTTCCACAGTTCCGGGGTCTAAGAGGAGACTTTCAAAACTTTCTTGCTATCCAACATTCATATGTTTCTTACTCTTAGTCAGAAAATTTGGTAAATTCTTGCATTGTAACTCTATGCTGTGATTTGGAAACATGAAGAAGAAGGCAACGGAAAAGCAATCTACTCAAGAAAAGACAAAGCCTCCTCAAGCAGAAACAGCAGAGAAAGATTCAGAATTAAGTGTGAGTTTGCTGAATATCCAAGTTGGCCTCATCTGCAAAGCATGGAAGCATCCATCTGCTGATAGGTATACTGGTGGAAATGTTTTGGTTTTCCTTATAGAGCTCATTATATTCATAATTGGAAACATCACAACAGCTGTTGACTTGGTTGAGGGGCCCTATGTTTGATTAATGATCCAGCTTATTGGTCGAGGAGATTGATGTTGGAGATGCCAAATTGAGACAGGTTGTCAGTGGTTTGGCAAAGTATTGCAGTCCAGATGACTTGACGGTATGATTACTGGTACATTTTGTTGGAGATAGTCATTTCTGGTTTCCATTTATGATTGCTTTCAATTTAGGAAGCTCTTAAACCCATTTTAATACTTCTATTGGTGTTTGCATTCTTTGTAAAGAATCGTCGCGTTGCATTGATTACAAATGTGAAGCCTGGAAAGCTACGAGATGTGATGTCAGAAGGATTGGTAATCTTCTTTCTTGTTCTCTTACTTTTTGCTAGAGAAATTACTTTATTTGGATTGAAGGAACGTATCTGCCAAGAAAGCACCTAAGAAAGCTGCTTTTATGGAACCACACAAGAACTCGGGGAAACCATATAATGGTCGAACCACTAAAAGAACATTCATAATACCAACTCTTTCAGTTTTAGGTAGCCTACCTCAGGGAAAACCACATAATGATTGAATGCCTTTAAAAATTTTTCATAATACCAATTCTTTCAGTTTTAGTAGCCTTTTGTTTCCATAAAGAAAGGACCAACATTGCTGTGCTTTGCTAGTAGGTTGCTTTGTGTTCTATTTTTGGCTTTGATATTAAGTGGGCTCCTTCACACAGCAGTTGTGGTATATGTGAAGTAGGCTAATATAGAAAATGTGTATTTCTCGTGGTTTTG
Source organism: Turnera subulata (assembly GCA_028386065.3). Taxonomy (NCBI): domain Eukaryota; kingdom Viridiplantae; phylum Streptophyta; class Magnoliopsida; order Malpighiales; family Passifloraceae; genus Turnera; species Turnera subulata. The sequence goes on from JAKUCV010003732.1 coordinate 48,142, forward strand.
TAGAAAGGTAATAAAAATAGCAATGCATATTGCATATGACTGCTTTGTTTCTCTTTTTTTCTTTTTTACGGCATTGTTTCAATTCTTACTCAAAAGATCCCATATATAACTAGACTTGTGATAATTACAGGTTGCCTGATGGATTGTTTGATTGCATTTTCCTACTATTGAAAACAAATGAAGAGATTAATTTTGCATTATTGCCTATTATTTGTATTTACAGGTTCTCTGTGCATCTAATGAAGATCACACCATTGTAGAGCCGCTGCTCCCTCCAGAAGGTGCCAAAATTGGAGAGCGGGTGTCGTTCTCAGGGTACGCATTAAAAAAATTCTTGAGGAGGTGCCATTATTTTGGTGGCTTCATCACTATTGTCTGCCATGACTGAAATTTTTGATTTTGGAACACATTGGAGCTAGTTTTGTATCTTCTACCTGCAATAGTGCGTTTATGCTTTGTTTTCCCAGCAATAACATAAAACTGTATGCAGTTACCTGGTAAAGTTTCTGTCCAGTTACATTCATTACTTGTAACTAGTTTACTTTCTCTTAAATACTAGAGATATATTGGTAGTAAAAACAATGAAAGCCTGTCTCAAACTATGACTATCTTGGGGCTGCAAACTTTTTGCTATGCTCCTCTGTTAGCAATACTCCTAATCTTTGTGGTTCTATGCTGCTCTGCTGAAAACTATGCAATCATTATCTTTGAATGAGTTGCTTTCTTATGCACTGAGCACTTATGTTTCTCTTTATGTGTTTTTAAATGATAATCTTCTGGAAATTGTGCTTTTTCCTCCTTAAAAAACTGATCCTTATGCAAAGATCATTTTTTTCCATCTAGGATTGATGGTAAGCCAGAGGATGTCCTAAACCCGAAGAAGAAGCAGTTGGAGAAAATAACACCGGTATGTTCCACATACTTTCTGTGAATCTTGTCCATGCTTAATCAATCTTCTAGGCAGACGTATATCTCCTTTATGTGAACTTTCTTTACTGTACTGTTCATTAACATCTAACAGAAGAAAAAAAAAATTTGAATAGATTTGTTGTCGGTTGAACTTTTTGCTGTATTCAGTTTGGCTCATGGTCCACTTCAAGCTGGGTCAGAGTCTATTAGATGTGACCTGTAGAACCCTTTGCCTGATGAAGTAAAAGACTGTCCTCCGTTTTGCCTCTCCTACTAAATAAATGAATAAATAACTAAATAAAAGCTGGTTGGTAGCATAGGCTAGTCAGGACAAGAGGCCTAGTTCATGTTGCTATCATATTGTTTTGATTTACTAAGAGTAAGACTTCAGTGATTAGCTTGCTACCTTAAAAGAGGTGATTGGATAGTCTTGCTGAATGGGTGAACTTGACTCATCATACTCCATCTTTAATGCTGTGGACCTCGGGTCATCTGTTTCGGAGTTATATCGTTTTCTTCTAGTTCGTTACATGAATCTTCTGAACATCAATATGATCATGGGTATTTCATGGGCGCAGAATCTATTCACTGATGAAAAGGGCGTGGCCACATTTAAGGGGATACCATTTATGACATCTTGTGGGCCATGCACATCCTCCATTCCAAAGGCAAGCATCAAATGATAAAGAGACGATCAACTGAACTGCACAAAACAATGTATCTTACTGTTCTTTTGGTTCTTATCTCCGCCGCATTGAGCTCCTTTTGGATTGACTCGGTGGCCATCAGAATGTTCACATGCTATAACATAAATATTGGAATCTAGTGTTAAATACTGTTCACATGCTTGGTAATTGTGATACCATCTGAAAAAAATCGATAGGTCTCAGAAAGGGGCATGCATTATCTGTAGCTGTGAACATATTTCTGCAAATCTTTCATGGAATTTGACCACTCCATCAAAGCAGACGGTATGCTACTACTTATCTTCTTTCTTTTGTGAAAAAGATACTGAGAATGAGGGTATCCATTTTTTCTTGTCAAGCTAGA
>JAKUCV010003733.1:0-16389 GCA_028386065.3 Turnera subulata
CTAAAATAATACTATACTTATACCTATACCCGAATATTATTCCGGTATAATACTTCTTTGATAATACCCTTTCCATATTTATTTTCCTCCAAAATAATTATTATTTACCATATATAATATACTTTTTCCAAAAATATAATTTCTACCAATTATTTTTATTTTTTTCTAAGTTATTCTAGTGTTATACTTATTTCCCAAAATTATTTTCCTTCCCAGAATTATTATTTTCCCTTTTCTAGATTTTATTTTCTTTTTTTTTTAATTTAAATCGGACTGAGCCGAATAGTACCAGCCCAGACCCATGGAACTCAACCCTACAGGTCAGCCCAGACCAAGCCTGCAGGTCAACAGCCCAAGGTAGGTCCTAGGCCCAGGCAACAAGTCCTGACCCAGGCCCAGCCCCAAGGGTTTGTCCGGGTTGACCAACACGAGACCTGGTCATTCCCACACGAAGCGGGTCTGCTCACTTATGATTCGGATCCACGCGGGTTCAGCGGCAGGTGAGGCGGCGGCGTGAGAACGGTGGCAGACGAGGCGGCGACACCAGGCAGAGATCGGCGCAAGGGAGGCTGGTAGCAGGTGGAGGACGGCGAACTTGCAGCGACGGCGAAGAGCAAAGGAGAAGGGGTCGGGTCTCCTGCCGTTGACGGCGCGTCGAGCAGCGGTACAGGGAGGCGAAGGTCGCGTCAGGTTGGTGACGACGAGTGGAAGGTGACGGTGTGGGTGGTGAGGTGAAAGGCGGCACGGTTCACTCCCACATGAACAGTGTCCAGGAGGGGAGGAAGAAGAAAGGTGACGGGTTGTGTGGTGGTTGTTGCCAAAACGGCGTAGTTTTGGTGCTGGGTATGTGTTTTGTTATTTTTTTACTGGTTTGGTTTTGTGAAGAAGGAGGAGGTTGGGTTTTATTTTTTTGGGCAGTGGTGTGTTGCAGAGTTTGCAGAGGAGAAGAGATGAGCTGATTGTGTGTGCATGCAGAGGTAGAAGAAGAAAAAAAAAACACAGGTAAGGCTTGCAAGACACTGGTATAGCACGGGTCTCACAAGCAATTCACGAGCTTCACAGGAAAAGGCGGCAGCAGCCTCCACACTGTGCAGCTTGTGAGGCGTGTCCCGTCCGGACCAGAAAATAACTATAATACCCCCTTAGCTTTATTTCTGGTCCGATAACTCGAGGATAAGCTCGGCTTTTCTGAAGATTCCTGGACCCGAAAAATTCCAACTTTGGTCCGAAAAATCCGCAGAAAAATCCCGAACGTGGGACAGCGCTTGGTTTCGAAATCCGATGCACGAATTACCATAAATTAATTACCCAAGATTAATTTTAATGGTAAATAACTGTAAAATAAATTTTATGGTGACGGTAAAACGTAAAAATTACCCGGGCTGTGACAGCCTACCCACCTTAAAAGAATTTCGTCCCCAAAATTCACTCTGATGCTGTAAACAGGTGCTGATACTGAGAACGCATGTGCTCCTCAACTTCCCACGTGGACTCGTTCGCAGAGTGCTTGCTCCACTTAACCTTTACCATAGGAATGACTCGGTTCCTCAACTGTCTGATCTCTCGGGCAAGGATCTACTCTGGCAGTTCTGTATACGTAAGATCCTCTGCGACCTCAACATCTGCTGTGGTAACCACATGACTCGGATCGGATCTGTTCCTCCTCAACATGGAAATATGAAACACATCATGAATCCGGGACAACTCCACTGGTAAAGATAATCTGTACGCCAAGGGTCCGACCCTTTCCACGATCTCATATGGTCCGATGTACCTGGGACTCAGCTTCCCTCTTTTCTCGAATCTGATAACACCCTTCTAAGGTGCAACTCGGAGGAAAGCTCTTTCTCCCACTTGGTACTCCATCTCTCGACGATGCTTGTCAGCATAACTCTTTTGTCGGTGCTGTGTCGCTCTCATACTCTGCTTAACTACCTGAATCTTGTCAACTGTCTGCTTAACCAAATTTGGACCCACAATCAGACGGAGGCCTTCTTCATCCCAACATACTGGACTTCGGCATTTCCTTTCGTAAAGAGCTTCAAACGGTGGCATGCCGATGCTGGAGTGAAAACTGTTGTTGTAGGTGAACTCCGCTAAAGACAAATACTGATCCCAACTCCCACTAAAATCACATGCCCTTAACATGTCCTCTAGTGTCTGAATAGTCCTGTCTGACTGTCCGTCAATCTGAGGAAGAAATGCGGTACTGAAACTCAGCTTCGTTCCCAAAGCTGCTTGCAGACTCTTCCAAAACCGTGATGTGAATCTCGGATCTCTGTCTGAGACTATGGACTTAGGAATCCCATGTAGTCTCACAATCTCTGCAGCATACTGCTTCGCCAATTTATCCAGAGTATCTGTCTGTCGGATGGGGAGAAAATGAGCTGATTTTGTAAGTCGATCAACGATAACCCAGATGGCATCATGCTGTCTCCGGGTCAACGGTAATCCAACCACAAAATCCATAGTGATCATCTCCCACTTCCACTCTGGCACTGTCAAAGATCTCATCTTTCCTGTTGGAGCCTGATGCTCGGCTTTCACTTGCTGACAAGTGATACACTTAGCCATATACTCGGCTACATTTTCTTCATACGCGGCCACCAAAAATGACTCCTCAAATTCTGATACATCTTGGTGCTTCCGGGATGCATAGCATACGGCGTCATATGTCCTTCTTCCAAATTCTGGCTGCATAGGTCACCAACACTGGGTACACATAGACGTTTCCCCAGCATCAACGCACTATCCTCAGCTATGCGGAACTTGTCCTCTTTTCCACTACGGACTGCTTCCTTCAGCTTGGTCAAGTCGGGATTTCCATCTTGTAGTTCCACAATCCAGCCTTTCAGGTTAGACTTGACTTCAATGTGGGTCAACAAAGCTCCTGTCTCGTCCACTGACAAATCAACTCCCATCTTCTTTAACTCGATGAGTGAAGACATCGAGTAGGTCGTGGAAGCATCTTCTGGTTGTCTCCGGCTCAAAGCATCTGCAACCACATTAGCCTTTCCAGGGTGATACTCAATAGTATAATCATAATCATTCAGCAACTCAACCCAACATCTTTGTCGCAGGTTAAGTTCCTTCTAAGTCGTGATGTACTTGAGACTCTTATGATCTGTGAAGATCCGGAATCTCTCTCCAAACAGATATTGTCGCCAAATCTTCAAAGCAAGGATCACTGCGGCCATCTTTAGATCATGTTTCGGGTTGTTCTTCTTGTGTGGCCTCAATTGCCTCGAAGCATAGGCAATCACTCGGCCTTCTTGTATCAGAACTGCTCCCAAACCAAGACCTGAAGCATCACAAAACAGCACGTACTCCACTCCTGGCTTAGGTACTATCAAAATTGGTGCTGATGTCAACTTCTTCTTCAGTTCATCAAAACTCTTCTGGCTAGCATCACTCCATACAAAGGCTTGATCTTTCCTCAATAGTTTGGTCATGGGACTGGCTATCAAGGAAAAACCCTCGATGAATCTTCGGTAATATCCTGCAAGGCCAAGAAAACTTCTGACTTCGGGTACTATCTTGGGCGGCTCCCACTCTAGAACAGCTTTCATTTTAGCAGGGTCAACTTTAATCCTATCCCCGGATATAACATGTCCAAGGAATGCAACTTCCTTAAGCAAGAACTCGCACTTGCTGAACTTGGCATATAACTCTTTCTCTCGCAGCCTTTGTAGTACTACCCTCAGGTGCTCCTCATGTTCTTCCCTGCTCTTGGAGTATATCAGAATGTCATCGATGAATGAAACGCCCTGACCCATATTTACCGTACACAGTAAACACGTACCGGAACTGTGACGACCCAATCAAAACAAGCCCAGCATACAATGTATACAACAGGAACACGGGCTCAACAGCCCAAAATAAAAACAACAATAATCATCATAACCGGCCCAATGGCCCAATAATAGTAAAAACATGCACAGCGGAAGACTTAATAACTCACACAAACACTGTATGCGACATAGATGCAAACTATGGATCCAAGTCCTGTCCAAGGGATAACGCCGCAGCCTGTCTGGAATGCACCAAACCTGTACCAAAAGTAACTCATCCTACGGGATGGAAGCCCGCAGGTGAGGGGTGAGTCCGAAGTGCTCACCGACGAAGGAAAGACAATCAATATGCAACTGTAATTACTCAAGTCAAAAACAGACAAAACAGCCAAACCAAAAGACTCGAATAAAATCCAATTTCCAATTTTATCTTTTCGGGCCCTGTCACGGATAACTAGAGGTCAAACCTGGTTATCAACACATTCCGGGTGCCAGACCAAATCCAGAGAACCCAGGGATCGACATCCCAAAAATACGAACCCAGGGATAGACATCCCAAAAATAATCACGGGATAGACATCCCAAGCATAGACATGCTTATCACAAGTAACCGAGGTCATGGCCACCACGAAGCAGTCTTAAACCATCGAGTCGTACCACTACTTATCACGTGGCAATTATATTATCGTCATCAAAAATAAATCACAGGGATCAACATCCCTAACCATAATACCGGGATAGACATCCCATCCGAAACCAAGGATCGACATCCTTGTCACAATTTATTATTAATCCATTTTATTTAGTGCCAAGACGACTCAAGGATAAACGTCCAAAAACCTACATGGGATAAACATCTCGACCACAATCAAGACAATGGGATAAACATCCCGAAGCATAACATAGCAAATGCAATCATCAACAGTGCAATAAATATCAAGCACAATAACCGAGTAATACAGGCACATATTGAAGGAAATCCATCCTCACCTTGGCCGATTACTCAACTCCGGAAACAATGATCAGTCCGACGCCGGCTCCTCGGGAAACTGCCCGATGACAAAACCTATACAACAAAACAATATATACACATAATCGGTAAACTATGATGCCAATACTACGAAATATCCCATCCCGGTTCATATTCTTTATTATTATCTTTTACCGAAAATATTATACCGTACGTATATCCGAATATAATTTTGGTACCATACTTTAATTAAAATTTTTTTCAAAGTATTTTCATAAAATAATTATAATTTTTCCAAAATAATAATCATCATAATTTTCCAGAAAAATAATAACGTATTTATAATTTCCAGAAAATATATATAGTATTTATCTTTTTCTAAATATATGTAATAACATTTACCAACATAAATATAATTACCTTTAATCTTCAAAGTACATATATATATATATATATATTTTCCCTCGACCATAATTTTCCAGGCAAAATAATATATGTATATTTAATTTCCAGGAATTATTTTTATGGCATTTATATTTTTTTCCAATTAATATTAGTTTCCCAAAACATAACTTAATTATTTATCAAAGTATATATATTTATATTTTTCTCACCAAGAATATTAATAAATATATATATAATTTGTTTTTTTTAATTAAACGGACTGGGCTATGAATAGTGCAGCCCAGACCAAAGTAGCAGGCTCGTAGCACAGGCCCACTCCCTAGGCCTGGCCCGACACCAATCCGGCCCAACCCAACCCATACAGCAGCCCACTTAAGAAAACTAAGGTTTGCGACCCGCCCGAAAGAAACGGGTCGACGTAACCCGTGCAGCGAGAGGCGGCGCGGATCGGTCCGGCGTGCACAGTGGCAGTGGAAACTCCGGGTGATGCACTGTTCCTTCCATATTTTTCTCTTTTTTTGTATTTTCTTTATTTCTTTTCTTTTTTTCTTTGCTTTTCTTCTTTTTCTTTTTTTTTCTGTTTCATTTTTTTTTCCGATTTTTTTCCCTTCTTTTTTTTTCTCCCCTCCCTCTCTATTTTTCCTGTTTTTCTATTTTTTTCTTTTCTTTTCTTTTCTTTTTTCCTTTTTCTTCTCTTTTTTTTCTTTTCTTCTTTTCTCTCTTTTTTCTTTTTTCTCTCTCTTTTTATTTTTTTTCTCTCTTTTTCTTTTTCTTCTCCTCTTCCTCTTCTGGTTTCTTCTTCCTCTACTTTTATAGACGTGATGATACTGTTAATCATATGAATCCTTAATAATGGAGCTTGTCTGTATTATTAAGCGAGTCCAGTCCGGACCAGAAAATAACTGATACCCCCTTAGATATTTTCCGGTGTGATTTTTCCGAAAATTCCGGGACCCGAAAAATACCAACTTAGGCCCGAAAAAACCACGGAAAAATCACGAGCGCGGGAAAACTCTCGGTTTCGAAAAACGACGCCCGATTTACCTTGAATTAATTACCCAAGATTAATTCAACAGTAAATCACGGTAAAAAGACTTTTACAGTCCCGGTAAAAATCAAAAATTTTACCCGGGCTGTTACAATGAAGACTACCACGAACTTGTCCAAGAACTCGTTCAAGACCAAGTGCATCAAGCACATGAAAACTGCAGGTGCATTGGTCAAACCGAAAAGAACCACTGTGAACTCAAAATGTCCATACCGAGTACAGAAGGCTGTCTTCGGTATGTCCTTCTCTGCAATCTTTACATGATGGTAGCCTGATCGAAGATCTGTCTTGGAAAACACAGTAGCTCCCTGAAGCTGATCAAAGAGGTCATCAATCCTGGGAAGCGGGTACTTGTTCTTCACTGTCACTTTGTTCAGCTGTCGGTAGTCCACACACATCCGCAAACTGCCATCCTTCTTCTTCACAAAGAAGACTGGTGATCCCCAGGGTGATGTACTAGGTCTGATAAATCCCTTCTCAAGCAGCTCATCTAACTGCTTCTTCAACTCCTGGAGTTCTGTCGGTGCCATCCGATATGGTGCCATCGAGATAGGTGTCACTCCCGGCATCAAATCGATGGTGTACTCGACTTCCCTATCAGGTGGCAATCCTGGCAGATCCTCTGGAAACACATCTGGAAACTCTCTCACAACTATGATGTCCCCCAAAACCGGAGTCTGAACTTCTTCACCCTTGACATGGGTCAACAAATCATCCAGACTCAAAGGCTTCATCCCAATATCCTGATTAGCAGAGATACTACATGTAGTAGCAGCTCTCCCAATACCTGTCAACAAAACCTTCCGCCCACTATCGGAAGTCAACAGCACTTCCTTGGTTCGACAGTTCACCATAGCACTATACTTGGACAACCAATCCATCCCCTAGATGATATCGAAAACCTCCCATGTTCATCACAATCAACCGTGCAAGAAAACCCTCGCTATCATACGAAAGCGAAATGTCTCTGCACACATGGGTTAACCTGACCACTATACCCGTAGGTAACCTAACCCTCATCGGACAAGTTAAACTCTCTCCCGTACAGTTATGTAGTATTGCAAAGCTTTGCGCAACAAATGAATGCGTAGCACCAGGGTCAATCAAAGTATAAGCAGTACTACCAAAGACTGTAAAAGTACCTGCTATAACATCGGCATTCTCTGGATCCTCATCAGCGGTGATCACAAATTTTGTCGGCACTGTTGAACTCTGATTCATCGCTGACTGGGTCCTAGCAGGAATAGCTCTACGTCTTCGGCCTCGGCCAACTCCAGAACCACTAGGTACACTGGCAACTAAAGCTTGCACTGTCTGAACAGGTGTCGTACCTTCAGATCTTCCCAACTTGGGACAAGCATAACGGTAGTGCCCAACTTCGTTACATTCTAAGCACCTCACCAGAGACAGAGGGGGTCTCGAGCGAGCATTCCAAGATGAAGTCCCTCCAGACTGAGTCCAAGAACTGCCTCAGTTGTTGTAGTTGTTATTGTTCCATCCACGTCCCTGACTCGCTGGCATGAATCGACTTTGTCCATACCTTGACCGGTTCGCTGGTGTCTGGAACCTCTTGTTCTGTCCCCCAGAACTCTGTGCAGCATGCCTCTTACGGATCTCTTGTTGCTCTCTCTCATTACCCATCCTGATAATCTCGGCTCTCAGGGCATCTGTCAGCATGTCTTAGTAAGTCTCATAGACCTTGCACCCCATGACTGTCTGGATGCCAGATCGAAAACCATCCCAGAAACGTTTACATCTGGCCTACGGAGTAGCTACAAACTCACTGGCATAGATGGACAGGCGTCCGGAGTAGCTACAAACTCACTGGCATAGATGGACAGGCGGTTGAACTTGATCTCATAATCATTGGCTGTCTGTTCTGGTCCCTGTTGCAGTCCCAGAAACTCTCGTCTCAGCTGGTCCTGGTATGCCTCAGAAACAAACTTCCTTCGGAACATCTCCATGAACTGGTTCCACGGCATAGTGATAGGTTTCGGCAGGTCCCTGGTTGTAGACTCCCACCAATCAACGGCATCTCCTCGGAACATGGCAGCGGCATATCTGGCCTACTTGTCATTCCTGCACGTCAGCTTCAGCATAACCCTGTTCATCTGTCTGAGCCACTGATCAGCATCCTGTGGTGTAGTGACACCGGTAAAAATCTCTTCTCCAAGCTTCTCCAGCTTCATATACACTGGATCCTCGACTGGTCCTTGGTTTTCCTGTTCCCGAGCTTCCACAGCATCGATACGTGCATCCTTGGCTTCTTGCGTTTGCAGAATCTGAGTTACAACGTTTAGCATCTGCATAGGGTCTCCCAAAGGAACATTCGGAAGGTGTTCCGGACCTCCCGCAACTTGCTGCGGTTGATCCACCGATACCTGATCGTCATCTAGGTGACCTCTAGCATGTTGATTCCCTCCAACCGGATCCATTCGTACCTATATGGGAATGTATATGTATGCATGTCATATCATGTCGTGACAAATCTTATGCACAAACAAACAATCATGCAACCACAGTTATGTCCCTAATGACCTACAGCCTGCTCCGCTACCAAAATGAAGTGCCCCGGCCCTTATTTACCGATTACAGTAAACACGTGCCGAAACTATTCTTTCTAACAGTTCAGGCAGTACATCGCAGTAAAATATTACACAGTAAGCTCAAATACAACAGCACACAGTATACAACTGTCACCCATACTCGAGGACCATTATTCAATCTACACACTTTACACATCAGCAGTAGTATAATTCAGAGTAAACATCATCATAAGCAATACAAAAAGCAGCAACACAGCAACATATATAGCACAACAGTGGAAGTCTTAAGTGCACATGCAGCAGAGGTATGGATCCGGAGTTAGATGGAGAAGAAAGCAGCAGCCATCGAACGTCGTACCTGAACTACGAAGCAACTAAACCAACGGGATGAAACCCCGCAGGCGAGGGGTGAGTCCGAAGTGCTCACCGACGAAAGATAAACAGAGATATGTAATCAACCATAATACTTTCGAAGTAAACACAAATAACACAACAGAGGAATCCTACTAAAACATAACTGAGCCAAGACCAAAAGAATGTTTATTATTATTTTTACCAATTTTATCTTTCGGGCCCGTCATGGGACAAGCTAGGGCCGTACCTGGTTATTAACTAATTCTGGATGCCAGGCCAAAACACAATCCGGGATCAACATCCCAATGTCAACAAATCCGGGATCAACATCCCAATAACAACATCATCCGGGATCAACATCCCCAACAACCAAACCAAACCGGCCATGACACCACAGAACTAGCCTCTAACCATCTAGTCGTACCACTACTTTCCACGTGACAATTATATCATCATCTCAATTTCAATCCAATTTCATTACTCTATCCACAATTATCCAACTTTCCATTATTTCAGAATATTCCACAAACCAAATCAACAACAGACTCATAACGTCAATTAATCACAGTTAACAGTTCAGCATTATTTCAACACAATATCCTCAAGTCTAAACACAATCCAGTAACAGCATCAACAATTTTCCATAGCAATCATATAACAGTCAATAATCATTTCAGTAGTTCAATCAAACAACTAAACAAACACAGTATTACGGGCACATATCCAAGGTTATCCATCCTCACCTTAGCCGATTTTCAGTTATGGAATTGTCCAACATACTCCAAGTCCGGTTCCTCAGGTATCTGCTCGTTATCAACTCCTATATCAAACAAATAATATGCACACATAAGTGATATGCAAATGTCATGATAATACTATATACCGTAAATAAATACTAACTCGTCTCGGTTACTTCCCCGGGTTAATTTTCCATTATCGTCACAATTCACCATTTATTTCCAGTGTCTAAAATAATACTATACTTATACCTATACCCGAATATTATTCCAGTATAATACTTCTTCGATAATACCCTTTCCATATTTATTTTCCACCAAAATAATTATTATTTACCATATATAATATACTTTTCCCAAAAATATAATTTCTACCAATTATTTTTATTTTTTTTCTAAGTTATTCTAGTGTTATACTTATTTCTCAAAATTATTTTCCTTCCTAGAATTATTATTTTCCCTTTTCCAGATTTTATTTTTTTTAATTTAAATCGGACTGGGCCGAATAGTACCAGCCCAGACCCATGGAACTCAACCCTACAGGTCAGCCCAGGCCTAGACGCAGAGCCTAGACCAAGCCTGCAGGTCAACAGCCCAAGGTAGGTCCTAGGCCCAGGCAACAAGTCCTGACCCAAGCCCAGCCCCAAGGGTCTGTCTGGGTTGACCCACACGAGACCGGGTCATACCCACACGGAGCGGGTCTGCTAACCTACGATCCGGATCCACGCGGGTTCAGCGGCAGGTGAGGCGGTGGCGTGAGAATGGTGACGGACGAGGCGGCGACACGCAGGCAGAGATCGACGCAAAGGAGGCTGGTAGCAGGTGGCGGACGGTGAAGAGCAAAGGAGAAGGGGCGACCGTCGGGTCTCCTGCCGTTGACGGTGCGTCGAGCAGCGGTACAGGGAGGCGAAGGTCGCATCAGGTTGGCGAAGGCGAGTGGAAGGTGACGGTGTGGGTGGTGAGGTGAAAGGCGGCACGGTTCACTCCCACGTGAACAGTGTTCGGGAGGGGAGGAAGAAGAAAGGTGACGGGTTGTGTGGTGGTTGTTGCCAAAACGGCGTAGTTTTGGTGTTGGATATGTGTTTTGTTATTTTTTTACTGGTTTGGTTTTGTGAAGAAGGAGGAGGTTGGGGTTTTTTTTTGGGCAGTGGTGTGTTGCAGAGTTTGCAGAGGAGAAGAGATGAGCTGATTGTGTGTGCATGCAGAGGAAAAAGAAGAAAAAAAAACACAGGCAAGGCATGCAAGACACTGGTATAGCACGGGTCTCACAAGCAATTCACGAGCTTCATAGGAAAAGGCGGCAGCAGCCTCCATACTGTGCAGCTTGTGAGGCGTGTCCCGTCCGGACCAGAAAATAACTATAATACCCCCTTAGCTTTATTTCTGGTCCGATAACTCGAGGATAAGCCCGGCTTTTCTGAAGATTTCTGGACCCGAAAAATTCCAACTTTGGTCCGAAAAATCCGCAGAAAAATTCCGAATGTGGGACAGCGCTCGGTTTCAGAATCCGATGCACGAATTATCATAAATTAATTACCCAAGATTAATTTTAATGGTAAATAACTATAAAATAAAATTTACGGTGACGGTAAAACGTAAAAATTACCCGGGCTGTTACACTAAGCTCAGGCTATAAGAAGGGGGGGAGATATGTGATGGAAACATACAGAAAAACTTTAACAAGATAAAAAATGCCTTCCCCGTTTACCGTTTTCTTTGTTGAGGGTGCCTCTCTAGGAAGGAGGAATAGACTAGCCTATAGCATGGTGAATGAGCAGCAGGAGGAACTGCCGAGTGAACTCGCAAGAATTCCTCGTTTAGTTTTTGTTGACGAGCTTTACTCATCTAGGTTCTTTGTGACTCCTATGGAAGAGACTTTCTTCCTAGAGGACCAAAGCAATCTAAGGGCTTCCTTTTATGGCTCGGCTAACTCTATTATGTTTTTCATATCACCTACATGGCCTAAGGTACGACTTCTACTATGGAATTGCAGGGGTGTAGCCAGAAGGTCCCAAGATTTTGTGCGTACCTTAAGGGATCTGAAGAATCAGTACAAACCTAACATGGTATTGATTACTGAGACCTTGTGGCAAGCTGAAGAGAACCATGGGGTAATTCCACTCCGTTTTCCTCTAACAAATCGGTTTGAGATACCTGGAGAAAATAACATGGGTGGGGTGTGGTTCTCCTGGAACGACAGTGTTAGGGTCAACATTAATAGTGAGGTTCAGAGTTTTAGCGTTAATGTTGTACCCAACAGATAAATAATTATTTCAACTTTATGTATGAGAACACTTCCTCTATTTGAATGTTCTCCTGTTATGGATTCGTTAATACAATCATAATATGCAACTTTAGCTTTCCCATTACTATCTTATTTATGCCCACATGCACAAATAATTGTACTGTCTTATTTACTTCAGGGAATAGAGCATGCACAAATAATTGTACTGTCTTATTCGCTTCAGGGAATAGAGCAGAGTCAAATTCGGGATCCATAATAATATCTTTTATTTCCGGGGGTGTTTGTACTCTTCAAGAGTATATTTTCTTCCAGAGTGTAAATATATGATCTTCTAGATCATATTAAAATATGTGTTCTTCAGGAACATATTCGAATTTATGCTCTTCTGGAGCGTGTTAATATTTTCTAATTTCGGGATATCATATATTATATTGACATTCACACATATAAGCATATAATTCTCCTCCTGTGGATGTCAATTTTGCATTGTCTTCAAGACTAATGCTTGAGCCATTATTCTAGGAACAATTATAAAGTACTGAAAAGTAAATAAAATAAATTGCAGTGCGTAATAATTAAACTGAACAAAAAATAAAATGAATATAAAATGAACTACTCCTTCAGGGAAAGCAAGTATAATATCCACCTTCTGGTGGTCATATAATTTCCATCTTCTGGTGGTTATATATTTGTTTTCGATATTCCTTTGAATGATCTGCAGGATCTTTTAGGCGGTTAAGACTTCCAGTCTTTGCACAATTTTCCTTTATTGAGTCTTCTAGACTCTTTTGAATTTAGTCTTCGAGACTATTATCGTTGAAATACAATTTCAATGCCCAAGGTTTCTACTGGAAATTTTAAGGGCCCGCAAATAACATAATTTAAATAAAATTAAAGACTTAAATGAAAGAAATAAACATGGGCCTTTAGTTAACTAGCCCAATTAAGAATTAAATAACCGAAAAATTAAAAGCAATGGGCCTTGCATAAATTAGCCCAATTAAAAATAAATGATTGAAAATTAACTGCAATAGGCCTTTTACGAGTCCAATTAAACGTAAAGAATTTAAAACGAAAAATTGAATACGATGGGCTTTATATGAGCCCAATTAAAATCTCAAGAACAGAATATTAAAATATGATGGGCCTAATACGAACCCAAGCAAAAATACAAATGAAACAATAAAATATAAGTGCAATAGCCTTCCGGGCTTGCCAGAAAAATCCCGAGACGCTAAAATTCTGGCCAAACACTTCCGGGCTTGCCGAGAAAATCTCGAGACGTCTGATTCCGGTCAAACACTTCTGGGCCGGATTCAGGCCGAACACTATTCACGGTCGCCGGATTCCGGCTAAAATTACTGTTCACGCCGGATTCCGGCCAAAAACACAACACGTGAACACGCCGTGAACTCTCCATCAACAACATCAAAAAAAAAACATACAATCAACAACAATCCAACCCAAAACAAACACAGAACATCAAACAAGTAAAATAAACAAAGAAGAAAGAAAAAGAGAATTCGTCACCGGCGGCGACGGGGCGGCAGCAAAAACCAGAGGTGTGTGTCTGTAACAGCCCGGGTAAAAATTTTGATTTTTACCGGGACTGTAAAAGTCTTTTTACCGTGATTTACTGTTGAATTAATCTTGGGTAATTAATTCAAGGTAAATCGAGCGTCGTTTTTCGAAACCGAGGGTTTTCCCGCGCTCGTGATTTTTCCGTGGATTTTTCGGACCTAAATTGGTATTTTTCGGGTCCCGGAATTTTCAGAAAAATCACACCGGAAAATAACTAAGGGGGTATCAGTTATTTTCTGGTCCGGACCGGACTCGCTTAATAATGCAGCCAAGCTGCATTATTAAGGAATCACAAGTGTAACAGTAACTTACGGTTTATAAAAAAAAGGATACAGGAGAAGAAAGGAAGAAGAGAGGAAAAGGAGAAGAAAAAGAAAAAGAGAGGAAAAAAAAGAGAGGAAAAAAAAGAAAAAAAGAGAAAAAAAGAAAAAAAAAGAAAAAAAGAAGAAAAAAAAAAGAGAAAGGAGAAAAACAGAAAAAAAAAAGAGAGGAAGAAAATGAGAAAAAAAAGGAAGAAAAAAAAAGAAAGCAAAAGCAAAAAAATGGAAAATCAGAAGGAAATAGAAAAGAAAATAAGAAAATTCAGGAAAAAGAAAAAAAAACAGAGTGAACAGTTGTCACCCCAGAGCCACCCCCTGCCACTGTTCACCAAACGGAGCTCCGGGCCGTGTCTCGTCTCACCACCGTCGCGACCTCAATGGCGCCGCCTCCGCCTGACGCCGCAGCCTGACGCGCCTGTGGAAGGCGTTGACCCGTCGGCAGACCCGACGGATCCAGCTCCTCGGCGTCTCCCGCTTTCTGCCGGCGTTGCAGCGCTGGTTTTCCGCCGCCCCCGCGCCGCTCGTGCCGCCTCGACGTCGTGGTTGAGCTCGCGCTGCTCGTCGTTGCCGTCACGCCGTCGCAACCCGGAGGTAAGACCCGGATTTGCACGGATCCGTTTCGTGGAAACGGGTCGCGAGCAGTTGGGTTGGGTTTGTTAAAGGGTTGGGCTGTGTGGTGCTGGGCCGAACCTTGGCAGGCCTGCTGCCTTGGACTGGGCCTGCACTATTCATGGCCCAGTCCGTTTAATTAAAAAAACAATATATATATATATATATATATATATTTATTTATATTCTGGTATTTAATTTTGGAAAAAAATATATATTTATTTTGAGAAAATTATGGCTAGTTTAATTCTGGTATTTTGAGAAAAATATAAATATATATACTTTGATAAATAATTAAGTTATGTTTTGGGAAACTAATATTAATTGGAAAAAATATAAATGCCATAAAAATAATTCCTGGAAATTTTATATACATATATTATTTTGCCTTGAAAATTATGGTTGAGGAAAAATATATATATATATGTACTTTGAAGATTAAAGGTAATTATATTTGTGTTGGTAGATATTATTACATAGATTTAGAAAAAGATAAATACTATATAAATATTTTCTGAAAATTATAAATAGGTTATTATTATTCTGGAAAAATTATGGAGATCATAATTTTGGAAATTATAGTTATTTTATAAAAATATTTTGAAAAGAGTTTTAACTAAAGTATGGTACCGAAATTATATTCGGAAATACGTACGGTAAAATATTTTCGATAAAGGGTAATAATAAAGGATAAGAACCGGGAGGGATATATTTCGCAGTATTGGCATCATAGTATACCGATTATGTGCATTTATGTGTATATATTGTTTTGTGGTATAGGTTTGGATATCGGGCAGTTTCCCGAGGAGCCGGCGTCGGACCGGTCATTGTTTTCGGAGTTGAGTAATCGGCCAAGGTGAGGATGGATTTCCTTCCATATGTGCCTATATTACTCGGTTATTGTGTTTGTTGATTATTGCATGTTGCATTTGTCTTGATTGTTGTCGGGATGTTTATCCCAGTATCCTGGTTGGTATTTGGATGTTGATATTGAGTCTTTTTGGTATAAGATATAATGGAATTAATTAATAATTTGAGATAAGGATGTCGATCCTTGATTTTGGATAGGGATGTCTATCCTTGGATTTTGGTTAGGGATGTCGATCCCTGTGATTTGATTTTGGACGGTAATATAATTGTCACGTGGTAAGTAGTGGTACGACTCGATGGTTTAAGACTGTTTCGTGGTGGCCGTGACCTGGGTTCTTGTGATAAGCATGCCTATGCTTGGGATGTCTATCCCGTGATTATTTTTGGGACGTCGATCCTTGGGTTCTCTGGATTTGGTCTGGCACCCGAAATGTGTTGATAACCAGGTCTGACCTCTAGCTTATCCGTGACAGGGCCCGGAAAGATAAAATTGGAAATTGGATTTTATTCGAGTTTTTTTATTTATTTTGGCGGTTTTTGCCTGTTTTTGACTTGAGTGATTTTAGTGTGCATATTGATTGTCTTTCCTTCGTCGGTGAGCACTTCGGACTCACCCCTCACCTGCGGGCTTTCATCCCGTAGGATGAGTTATTTGTTGTACAGGATTGGTGCATTCCTGACAGGCTGCGGCGTTATCCCTTGGACAGGGCTCGGATCCATAGTTTGCATCAGTGTCGCATACAGTGTTTTGTGAGTTATTAAGTCTTCCGCTGTGCATTATTTTATTATTGTTGGGCCATTGGGCCGATTATGTTGTTATTGACGTTATTATTTTTGGGCTGTTGAGCCCGTGATCCTGTTGTATACACTGTATGCTGGGCTTTGTCTGGTTGGGTTGTCACAGTTCCGGCAC
>JAKUCV010003734.1:8528-25654 GCA_028386065.3 Turnera subulata
CAATACCATACTGTCATCACATAATAGTACCCCCGGTACTCAACTCACACAATTCTACAGTCAACAACTACAATAATCTTACTTATATCCACAATCCCAACATCATCAATTATATCAACAGCAACAATAATTTCAACAACATCAACGGCAACAATTATCAACTTAATACCTCACACAACAACCATACACTGCCACAAGGCTTCGCACCAGCAATGTCACATATAGTCAACAACTCAACAGTAGCAATATTCTCAACAACATCGATGGCAACAATTATCAACATAATTCATCACACAACAAACCATACACAGCCACAAAGTATCATACCAACATCATTGGACTCAGTAAACAAACAGCAACTTGATATCACGGGATGTAAATAAATATTTACTTAACCTCACCTTAGCCGTTTACTCAACTCTGGAAATAATGACCGGTCCGACGCCGGCTCCTCGGGAAACTGCCCGATATCGACTCCTATATAACAAATAACAAATGTACACATAAGATGCACAAAATAGGTATGCTATGATGCCCAAACTACAAAATTACCCATCCCTATTACTTATCCTTTATTTCCATCTTTTACCGAAAATAATTAACCGTACGTATTTCCGAATATAATTTCGGTACCATACTTTAATTAAAACTCTTTTCAAAAGATTTTCATAAAATAATTATAATTTCCAAAATTATAATCTATATAATTTTTCCAGAAAAATAATATCCTATTTATAATTTCTAGAAAATATTTATAGTATTTATCTTTTCCAAATATATATACAATTTATTTTTCCAACACAAAACATAATTAATTTTAATTTACAAAATACATATTTATATACATACACCACAATAGTAATTTTCCAGACGAAATTATTTACATATTAAATTTTTAGAAATTATTTCCAAGGCATATATATATTTTTCCAAATAACAATAGTTTTCCAAAACATAACTTAATTATTTATCAAAGTAAATATATCTATATTTTAATAAAAATTCCAGAATAAAATCGTCCATAATTTTCTCAAAATAACTATATAATTTTTTTCCAAATTAATTACCAAAATATTAGTAAATACATATATATATATAATTATAGTTTTTTTTAATTAAATTAAACGGACTGGGCCGAGTCCAAGCCAAGCCCAAGGCGGAGCCCAGGAGCCCAAGCCCAGTGCGCCCAGACCAGCCCAGGCCCGCGAGTCCCAACCCGGCTGGCAACCGGATCAGCCCGACTATAACCTCGACCCGATAGCAAAAGCGGGTTCTCACCTCGGGTTGCAGGGCTGGTGACGACGGCGGCGGCGCGACGCAGCGCGAGGGAGGAGTCGCGAGGTGCGGCGTGAGGTGGCGACTCCAAGGGCAGTGCAACCTCGGCACGGCGACGGCAGGGACTGAGCGGCGACGCGGAAGAAACAAATCCGCCGGGTTCCGCCACGGGTCGAAGGCGCGTCACGGCGCTGCTGTGGACGGAAGGCGACGGCGACAGTTGGGACGAGCTCGCAATGGCACGGCGAGGACGACGGTGGCGGCGGTGCAGCGAGACGCGGCCGGGAACTCTGTCGCGTGCACAGTAACGGCCCGGGGTAGGTGGTTACTGTTCACCGGCCATTTTCTTTTTTTCTTTCTTTTTTTCCGTATTTCCCTTAATTCATTTTCTTTTCTTTTTTCTTGATTTTCTTCTCTCTTTTTTTTTTATTTCCTGATCTCTCTCTTTTTTTTTATTTCTGTTTCTTTTTCTATTTTTTTCTGATTCGTCTTCCTTTTTTTTCCTTTTTCTTCTTTTTTTTTTTTCTCTCTTTTTCCTTTTCCTTCTCCTCTTTCTTTTTTTCTCTCCTTTTCTTTTTTTTTTTCCTCTCTTCCTCTCCTCTTACACCGGCTGCCTCTTCATTAAATAGCTGATTACCCATGTGAAGCTCAAATAATATAATTCGTCCGCATTACGGGCGAGTCCGATCCGGACCAGAAAATAACAGATACCTCCTTAGTTATTTTCCAGTGTGATTTTCCGAGAAATTCCGAAACCCGAAAAATACCAACTTAGTTCCGAAAAATCCACGGGAAAATCACGAGCGCGGGAAAGTACTCGGATTCGAAAAACGACTCCCGATTTACCTTGAATTAATTACCCAAGATTAATTCAACAGTAAATCACGGTAAGACAATTTCTACAGTCCCGGTAAAAATCCAAAATTTTTACCCGGGTTGTTACATACCCCCTACAAAATTGATTAATATTATGACCAATTTAAATTAATTTTTTGTAAGTTCAAATCAATCTATATAAATATATTAAATCAGAGACCAAGATCTCTGGTGTTGACATATGGCAAAGTTCATGCTATTCTGATGTGCCATGTGGCAAAGAGCTTATCTATCAATTAACAATTGCAATAATGGTAAGTAGTATAAATAAGCACCTTACCTTACTTCATGAAAATGCCACCCTTAGCTACATTAAATCAGGGCTATTATGAAAATACTAAATATAAAACCTATATATTATATCCCATTCATGTGCAAAATGTCTAAACATTGAATTGTAGGATAATAAATATTTGGCCTATTGGCATAATGCATTAAATACAGGATATAAAGAGTCAAAATTTATTAATATTAAATGAATTTATATATGGATATATAAAGGGTTTTTGTTATACCCGTGTAACTATCAAATTTCTATTCATTATTTTCATTTTAGTGTAAAAATTTATCATTACTAGCATTAAATTAGTGTATACATGATAAACTAAAAGTCATGAAGGTTTTGCATTTCAACATGTATCTAGCCTTTTGGACCTTTTAAGTGTTTTTTTATTTAACATTTAGCATCAATTCCCATCAATAAAAGGAGAGTAGTCCATTCTAATGATGTTACAAAAATTCATGGGCATTTCTTGGTTCCATTCATTATTGTTGTTATTAATAGGAAAATATATTCATTATTAGCATTGAATGTGAGCATATATGGTAATTGAAAAGTCATGAAAGTTTTGTATATATATAAAAGATGTGGTCATCAACAAAGAGATTAAAACAAAAGCACAAAAGAGGTCTTTAAGCTATCTCTCCACCCCGGCGTAAAAATTTTTTGAAAATTTTCTTGAAGGAATTATGCATTATAGTGATTCAATTCCTCAAGCTTCCTTGGGAAGAATTTTCTGGATATGCCGAGGCAGGGAATGCAGACGTCAAATATATGTATGCTGACGGAGAATGTTAAGGGGACAATGTACAACAAATCAAGGTAAATTTAATATTTTTATTTTTATTTTATTTTTTAAAAAATATATTAAAAATAATATAGCTATGTATCTTTTTTTATATATAACTTTTTTTTGTATGCCACCCCTAATCCGTGTATAACACGTAGAAGTGACTAGTTTTAACTTAGGGACAAGGACTTATTTTTTTAAAAAAAAATTAGGAAATGCAATTAATTTAATTTTAACACAAGGCTATTTTGGAATATAATCCTTTATTTTTGTCAATAGAAAAATATTCTCATTTGTTAACTATTAAATTTCGCGTCCCATTATTGAAAAGAAAATCGCCGCCACATCCCCGACTTCCTCCAATCTCCTCCCCGCTCGCTCGCTGTCAATCAAACATCCTCTGTTGTGCAATTTACAGGTTATTTTTTTTATTTGGTTTTGATAAACAACAACTACAATCTAAAACTATACGCGCCCATTGGAGTTGCATCTTTCCTCGTCTCCTCCTACGCTTCCATTGTTATCTTTCTTGAGTTCCCAACTTCCTCAGCCCCTAAATTGCTCGAAGAAATGCTTGACAGAGAGCTAGGTGCTACTTACTACCGAGAATCTCATCGGTAGTTAGCCGAGAATCTCATTGGTTGCAGACCAGAATAATAACAGTCATATATTGGAGTCCACAAAAAAGAGAGTGATGATGGTGGTGCGCATTACTCCTATGATGATTATGGGTAGCGTGGCTCTTCCTGTTTCTCTTCCTCTTCACAGGTGTAAGAGGTGGCGGGTAATGGCTTCCACCTCCAAACCCAACTCGGAGCAGCTTCGCTCTCAGCTCGATATGCTTCATGCGGAAGCCGAGACCACTAGAGCCAAATGTGTACCCTTATCTCTTCATTTTCTATCAATCTTCTTATACATTCCTTTTCTTGGTATTCTTGCTCAACTAGTTAGTTAATACTACTCGATTGGTTTCCCCTGTTTCTTTTTAGCAAATGCTGCGAGACAGCGGCTTCTGCGGTTGTCTGAGGCAGCGGAGAAGCTTAAACGTCAGGCAGCTGTTTGCGTTCAGTCTGGTAAAGAAGAGGATGCAAGGCAGCTGCTTTCTCAGAAGAAGAAGGTTTTGCTTGCCATGGACAACTCCCGCAGCCGCATTCAGTTGCTTGATCAA
Source organism: Turnera subulata (assembly GCA_028386065.3). Taxonomy (NCBI): domain Eukaryota; kingdom Viridiplantae; phylum Streptophyta; class Magnoliopsida; order Malpighiales; family Passifloraceae; genus Turnera; species Turnera subulata. Next base: position 12,918 of record JAKUCV010003734.1, read on the forward strand.
CTTTCTGCTAAACTTGGCGAGGTACAACACTTATCGCGCATGCTGTATTCTTGATTCAAAATTGGAACCAGTGAGGCAATCAAGCTTCAATGCGTTCATAATAGACTTGTTCATTATAAGTAAAGGTACCGTTCTTTTCATCAAAAAAAAAAAAAAAGTAAAGGTACCGTTCTGGTTTGCAAAAGGTATATATGCTAGTTATGATTTGAAGGGTGCTCGATATCTGAAAATTATATGCATGACAGCACGAAACTGCTATTGACCACTAAGTTTTTCCGTAGGAGGAATTTCACTTTCTGTGGCAATCCGCCTGACTTGATATATTAAGTGGCGTTCATGTTATGTCTTTACTCCTTTCCTCCTCTTTCTGATTCATGCACAGCTTTCTTTAAACTTATTCTCGTCCATGTTATGTATGTTTTTTCATGAACTCAATTTTCTCACCAGGCAATTTTACTGAAAGAAAGCCAGCTGATTGGGAATATTGGTTCTGATCACGGATTTGACACGGAGGAAGATTCGCTCCCAGTTCGGATTTTACCTCCAAAGCTTGAAACCCCTGATGTTACAGATGAGGACAAAGAAATTGACCCCAACACCCTAAAATTTGCTGACGGGGACAACTTGGGATCTTTTTCCAATGGTGAAGGAAGCTCACCAGTTGATAAGGAACTCAAAGCTATTAGCGTGGGCGTTCACAATGAGGAGAGCATAATCCGGCAACTAAAGGGCATATCCTCTTATGAGGATTTCTTGGCGCATTTGGATATTCAGCTAGACAGAGTAGAGGCAGAACTTGTCACCGTTCTAAATGTTTCATCATTTGTGCTGAATGATGATGACAAACATAAAAACTCAAAAGTGCAGCAAATCCTTGAGCTTCTTGAAGATGTCAGTGCCATTAGACAGAGGTTAGTTCCTTCATTAAATTACTGAGTTCATTAAAAATTGTGTTACTTGTTTTGCAATTTTCACCTTTTAATAATCTAATCACATCAACGAGGTCTGAGCATATGACTTTTTTGGCTACATAGAATCACAAGAATCATGGAGAGGGAGTAAGGTTGAGACCGGAAGATGCTTTTATTGAGCTTCCTCTTTTTTCTTCAGAAGGTACCAAGTTTACATCCAATTGTAGCATCAAAAAAAAAAAGTTTACATCCAATTATATGCTGAAAACAGTACTATCAAGGAGCCATTTCTTGGTGCAAGGTAGTTATGAACTTGTAATCATAAGAGGCATCTTTGGGTTTGTGCAGGTACACTAAAGGCTAGGACTGTCTAAGAGTTTTCTTTACGTGGATACAGCCTAACAGTTAGGAACCCTCTGAACCTGAAGGCAGTTGTAGCATTGAAGACATAGGGGCTCAAAGAAAGCCAAATATTATGCAGAATGATCAACCGATAGGTCAGGTAAAAAACCTCATTCTAAGGATAAGCTCCTAAACTGTATCTAATTGAGTGGCTATGCATAAGGTTATGGGTAAACTTTTTTTGGAGGAGGGAGATGGAAAGATAACAAGAAAGCCACTTGGCCCTTCACTTTGGACCTCAAACTGTCTGAGGTGGCACAGTTCTGCTGTCTCAGTAACTGTCCATGAGAAAGTTAGAAGTGAGCGCTTCAGGCATTAGCAATTTTACTATTGTTTTCCATTGAATCTTGTTTTGGCTTAGAATATTTTTCAAATGCATGATTATTTGCTTTCATCCTGGTTTATAGTTTCAATTACAGCTTTTCTTTAGCGAAAAGTTTGAAATTACAGTTAACTGGAAAAATTTTCTAGCTTCTACATGAAGTCCCCTAGAGACACAGAAGTTTGTGGTCATCCCTGTAGGCTTGTTAGGGTGACCATCATATTCATAGGCACTTGTTATTAGAATTCTTGAGCAAGGATCGAGTAAAGGGGCGATTGACTGGGAAATCAGCTTCGGGAAGAGATTTCTTTCCCTTACCTCTGTTTCCTGATCTACCTATGTTCTGCTGGATTCGCTGAAGGGAATCCTAACCTTGAACCTCTTTGAGAGAGAGATCCTATCTCTTGAAAAGAACAATTTGTAAAGTGAAGACTTGATTGTCTTCTTATTCATTTCTGTCCTATAAATAGGACTTGCAGGGAAGCTACAAAAGGAAACATATCCTAGAAAGGAAACAACGTGAATAGGGAAATAAAGACTGTGATTTATATAATCCCGTTCATTGAGGACCGTGATTGCAGAATCTTGTCTTAGAAGGAAACTATCTTGATAAAGGAAACTAGATAATGTGAACATAATTTAAGGACATAATTAAAGGCAGAATTTAAGGTATAATCAAGTCTGTCAATTCCTTGTTTAGTGGTTGCGTCTAACACAGAGTTGACCCACAAATGAATCCATAACAGCACCATTATTGGAACAAGTTGAAGAAGCTTTACGATGAGTGGATGACAGCTTTTATGTCCTTAATTCAAATTGGAAAGTGCATAGCATGACATTGCAAGTTATATCCTGTATCGGTCGCAATGCATGAACTGACAAATATGCAATTTTCAAACGACATAAATATAACTGTTGGCTGGAGATCTGCAGAGTTGCTGCATTGCTGTTAAATAAGCTTTTGTCGCCTACTTGTCACAAGCAGGTTATCATACACAGAATGTACATTCGAGAGCTGTTAAAAGAATATGGAACTGAAACTCAAATAGAAACAGTGTTATAGATGAAGCATAAAGTACCGAGGATGTCCTTTTCGGATTATTCACAGGACATATAGTAGGATATCCAATTGGGGATGAAGTCCAACCAACTCGGACATTTGGATGAGAAAGGAACATCTTCCATATTGCACGTAGCTGCTTCGTATACATGCTTTGGTAACTGTAAGTATAGCCAGTACTGGAGGATCTAGATTAACCTTTATCAATAGCAAAGGCAAAGCCACATTTGTCTCACTCACTTTCCATGAGACCAGCCAGAGTGATTTTACCGCAATTGGTGTTATTTAAGGAGTCAAATTGTTTGCAGATCTGCAGAATGTCGTTCTCTGCTATTTTGCCCATTTCCTTAAGCTTGTATATTACAAACTCAGATTTGCTGCAACCACAAAGAGATGGATGAAACAATTTCTTTTCAATTTTATTATTATTATTATTATTTTGTTCAAGTGGTGGGAAAACATTACCTTCAGTATCGAAGCCAAACACATGAAAATGATGCCAAAAAGAAAACAATTGCATGAAAACTGAAAGAGAATTTTAAGTTATGTTAATTGAAAATGTAAATTTCGGAAAGTAATAACATTTACCTTATGGATCCATCCTTATCAAGGTCAGCAGCTACAAGATCCCCTAGGGTGATTTTCTTTTGAAGAACCCATTTCGCAATCTTGCGGTTCCTCTTATCAATCCTCATCTCAGTGAGGTACAGGAATGCCCTAGCCACTGCGAGTGTGCTTATCAATAACCAAATAATTGCAAAGCATCTCCCAGTAATCGTTGAGAAAGCAAAATCTCCATACCCAACTGTTGTCACAGAAGTAACAGACAAATAAAAGCTATCAATCCAATCCAGTTCCTCCAGGAAGTGCACTGCAACCGTCCCTATAGCAATGCAGCCAATGACAACCGCCAAAGCCAACCCAACTTTCATTCTAATTCGCATCCTCCCCTTAGCCCTATCTATCATGTATGCCTGGAACATTGTGTTGAACTTATTCTCGTCCACTGCGCTCAGCAGAACTGCTTCCTGCCTATCACAAATGTATGTGACTAATCCATTGAGCAGAATACCGACGAAACCGAAACCAACCAATATGAATACGCAAGTAAACAGCTTGGTAAATGTTGTGTCTGGTACAATATCGCCATAGCCAATGGTACAAAGTGTGACCACCGTGAAGTACAAGGCATCCACAGGCTTAGACGTGGTAGTACCCCTGAATTCTCCGGTGACAAGGAAGATAACAACAACAACCAATGCATACAAGACCACGCCAACAGAGGCTTGCCTTACTATCGAAGGAGTAGAATCCGGGAGAGGCCTGGGGTCTAATGAAGAGTCCGCGGTAGGGGTGTTCTTGGCCTCCGTGACGAGGGATGGAGCAGACTGTGATCGAGGAGTGGGTCTTACTCTTTTCTTGTTCAAGTTTGCTATCAGGTTAATGTAAGGAGAAGTGTTGGGTGCAACTGTAACAGGGGTAATGACATCAGAACTGCTGATAGGATACTGTCCACGATCAAGGTAACCCGGGAGTAGTTCTCTTCTTAACGATGGCACGATAGGCTCTTCCGCTGCTGCTTTATTGTAGAGGAAACATTCAGCCATATTCAATCACCTTAGGCTGTCATTTCCATGACTGGAGGAGGGGAGTATGAGACTATTATGAGTTTTTTCTCTCGTTATCCTGCCCTGCATTCCTTCCTCAGAATACATTTCCCAACTAGAAGTCAGTGGTATTCCAGGGAATTGAATTAGCTAGGTGGTTGATCTAACAGTCAAACATTGCAATTTGAACGCTGCGAAGGAAAGTAAATGACTGAAAAAAACAGAATTAGCAATAGGAGAATATTTTTGTGTGATCGATAAAAGTAGAAAAGAAAAAGGTAAACAAGGTTTACTGAAGCTTGAGAATATAGATTATTAATAGGGCTAAGATATTTATAGATATTCTCTCTTTTTTATGGAAAAGAAAATTTAGAATATTGAATAATTAAAGATATAGATATTTTCGTAATGACTAAACGGAAGAACGTGGTGGAAAATCAACACAAGTCCACAATGGTGCTTTTCGTCTTTGTATATTGTAACAGCTCAGGTAAATTTTTCGTTTTTACCGCGACCGTAATTCTTTTGCATAGTGATTTACCGTGAGGAATTAACCTTTGGTAATTATTTCATGGTAAACCGAGCATCGGATTCCAATTCCGAGTCTCAATTCATACCCCGGACATTTTTACGGAATTTCCGGGACAAGTTGGAATTTTCCGGATTGGTAAAAGCTCGAAAAGACGAATATGCCCCTAGGTTAAATTTAAACCCAAAGGAAACAAGAAGGGCAAATAAGTCTTTTAATGGACCAGATTTTTCTGCAATCATGCACGCACAGGAAACCTCTATAATTCTTCAATTATTGGCAGATTTTTCTCCACTTTGTCTGCCAAAATCTTTTGTCTCTTCCTTTCTCTGGTTATATAAAAAAAATTATGCTCCCTGCAATCCACAAGTTAGCCACCAGCAATCCAGCCAGAAACCACCTTATTACCCTGTCCAATTTCGCAACATTCAGTTCCATAAGCATAAACATATATATATATATATATTAAAAAAATAAAAAAAATAAAAAATTAAACAACCCCTGCCTAAACGACGTCACACCGGCCTCCTTACCCTCGCTGCCGCCGCACCACCGACCGCCACCACCGCGCGCAGCGCCTCCCGTTTCCCCTCCTCCTTCTCGCGCACCCATCGCCACCACCAGGACCTGCACACGCCGCCGTAGTCTCTTCCCCTCCATCCTCCTCGTCGCGTCTTCACCACATAGCGCCGGGACGAGAAGTCAGTCGCGCCGCACCAGCAGTCTCGTTTCCGCTGCTGCCTCGTTGAGCAGAGCCGCCTTCTTCGTCGCGCTGTACCGCCGCTTGCAGCCGTCCTCGCCCGCCATCGCCGCCGCCGCTACTAGGTGAGCAGAACGGTTGTTGAAGACGACCCGGATAAGAAGGACGCGGGTCGAGTCCAACCCGGGTGTGTGAGTGGATCAAGCAGTCCGGGTGGGCCGATTCGCGGGTCGGGTTGACGGTCCGGGTCAGCGCCTGGGCTTGCTTTGGCCTGGGCTCTGTACCTGGACTTCATGTGTGGGCTTTATACCTTGGACAGAGCTGGCACTCTTGACAGTGGACCTAGCTTATGGGCTTGGTCTGGTTGGCCCAGTCCGAAAATAGTAGAGATAATAATAATAATAATACGGTAGAAATTATTATATACGTATATAAATACATATATATATCCTGGAAGTACAAATAAATAATAATTATTTATTAATAATAATCTTGCGGAAGTATATATTATCAAGGACATAAATTGGGTAAAAATAATATTAACGTTAAGACATACTATAAATAAATTACGGAAATAGACAATTATACATGCATATCATTTTGTGTGCATTTATGTGATTGTATGTTAATACATCTAGGTGAAGTGAACGAGAATGTGGACTTGGAACCCGAGGGCGAAATTCCCGAGGAATTCATCAACTAAGGTGAGGACAAGTAATTGTTAATATTCAGCCCGTTATACTGAGTTATGGTTTGAAAATGTTTTATCGTGTGTGCCTTGTTGTGAATAATTTTGCGACTGTGAATGATTGATTGGATGTGTACTGTGTTGATATTCTTGTTGTTGTCGCTGTATGATGTGGGTACCAGGTGTACTAGAGTTGTGATTAAGATTGGTCAGACGAGTTGAGAGAGCCTACACGGGACAGGTTATGAGAACTTAAATGTATGTGAGTGATAATAGTGGTATCACCTAGACAGTTAGATAGTCACGATTAAGTGTTGGTACGGCCAGATGGTAGTCAACTTGAGATTCGTGTTATGATTTAATTTTTGAAAGGGAGGACTGCGGGACTCCCGGCCGAGGACTGCAAGACTCGGTTACTGTGATACTTGTGATCTGTGATGTTATGGTTTGACGGGGAGTACCCTGGGGTTAGCTAACCTGGCTACCAAGCACGGCCAACATTTAATTTGTGATAGGGGCCCTGTTAATAAAAATTGGACTAGTCTAACAGGTTAGATGTTAGGAAAGTTAACTGGGAAGCGTAGATTCAGGTTAAAGTTATTTCTCTGTGTTGTATTGATTGTTCTTGGTAACTTGGTTATAATGGATGCTTGTATATTAATTATTACTTGTGGATTTTACCCGGTGAGCACTTCGGACTCACCCCTCACTACGTGACACGGTCACGTAGGTTGATTTGTTTTAGTACAGGAATGAGCCAGGCAAGCTGCGGCGTACCCTCTGCCAGACCCGGATCCATACTCCGCTCCATCTTTCACTTATGGTGTGCTGTTGTTATTTTCAAGACTTCCGCTGCTGTTGTGTGTTTCTTGTTTTTGTTGGTGGTCGCTGTTGAGACTGCTATTTGTAATAAATGTCCCCGTGTTCGGGTGACGTGTGTGTGGTTTGTCATATTACCTTGTGTTTGGATTTGACCCTGTTGAAAATTCCGGATGTTATCTCGGTAATAATAATAGGACCACGTGTTTACCGTGTTTAACTTCTATTTTTATTGTTTCTAAAAATTTATTGGTATTATTATAATCGTGTAGATTGTACTGTTGATTGGTTTTTGTGTATGAATAGTAATACTATTAACAACTACCAATAATTATATGAGAGTATACTATATTATTAACTTACTTTTATATAACAACTAGTTTTTTCTATATATAGGATGCACGTGGTATAGTATTTTATTTTTTAAATCACGTGATATAATATTAATCAGAATCTTAAGAAGAATTTATATAACGAAGACAAATTTTTTTATATATATAATCTAGACAAACAGATAAGTATTATTTAGAATTCGTGGTATAGTATTTTATTTTTTAAATCACGTGACATAGTATTAATCAGAATCTTAAGAAGAATTTATATAATGAAGACAAATTTTTATATATATATATAATTTAGACAAACAGATAAGTATTATTTAGAATTAGTTTATCTGCTAGGATAGGAATTTATAAATTGATTATTTTTAATGATATTTGTTAATCCTTTGATATTCTTTATGACATAATTTAAATTCTTAAATTATATTATTAATGAATGAGAATATTAAACTATATTATTATTTGAGAATATTAAACTATATTATTATTTTTCAGTATTATTCCTTTTCGAGGTCGTTGTTCTCTTTGGTTGTTTACCTTAACTATCGGATTGTATTTCAATTTTTCTTCTTCATAGTTTTATTGACAATAAATTACAAAGACATCAGTCATGAATACCTATGATAATTCTTTTTCGTTATTATTTTTTTTCGTAGTCATTGTTCTTGTTCGTAATTTTCGATGACGACTCAACTTTTTTTCTCCATAGTTCTTCTTGATAATAAATTACAAACATATTCATGAGTTCTTGCGATTATTCTTGTTCACGATTATTCTTTTTCATAAACGTTATTTTTGTTCATGGTTTTCGCTAACTCTTCGGCTGTTTTTCTTCATAATTCTACTATTTTCAATAATTATTGTTCTTCATAATTTTTGGTATTTTTTTTAGAAAATATAAATAAAACTTATATATTACTAGTTATCTTGAGAAGAACTAATATATAACGTACAGAAAAAAAAATTTTCATGATCTAAAAAACGAATATTTACAATTAGTTTTCGTATAAGAATAAGAATTTAAAGATAGATTATTGTTAGTAATATTTGTTGATCATTTGATATTTTAAATTATATAATTTTTATTATTAAATTATATTATTAATGAAGGAGATTATCAAGTTATATTATTATTTTTCATTATTATTTTTGAAACGCCCCGACCCGCAATTACCATACACAGTAAACACGTGCCGGAACTGTGACAACCCAACCAGACAGAGCCCAGCATACAGTGTATACAACAAGAACACGGGCTCAACAGCCCAAAATAATAAACATCAATAATAACATATCCGGCCCATTGGCCCAATAATAGTAAAAACAATGCACATCGGAAGACTTTAATAACTCACAAACACTGTATGCGACACTGATGCAAACTATGGATCCAAGTCCTGTCCAAGGGATAACGCCGCAGCCTGTCTGGAATGCATCAAACCTGTACCAAAAATAACTCATCCTACGGGATGAAAGCCCGCAGGTGAGGAGTGAGACCGAAGTGCTCACCGACGAAAGATAGACCATCAATATGAACACTAAAATTACACAAGTCTAAAAATAGGCAAAAACTGCCAAAATAAATCAAAAGACTCAAACAAAATCCAATTTCCAATTTTATCTTTTCCAGGCCTCGTCACGGATAAGCTAGCGGTCAGACCTGGTTATCAACACATTCCGGGTGCCAGACCAAATCCAGAGAACCCAGGGATCGACATCCCAAAAATAATCACGGGATAGACATCCCAAGCATAGACATGCTTATCACAAGAACCCAGGTCACGGCCACCACGAAACAGTCTTAAACCATCGAGTCGTACCACTACCTACCACGTGACAATTATATTACCGTCATCAAAATCAAATCACAGGGATCGACATCCCTAACCAAAATACCGGGATAGACATCCCTATCCAAAAATCAAGGATCGACATCCTTGTCACAATTCATTAATTATTCCATTTTATTTAGTGCCAAAACGACTCAAGGATAAATGTTCAAAAACCAATCACAATACTGGGATAAACATCCCGAACCAAACCACAGCAAATGCAACATGCAATAATCAACAAACATAATAACCGAGTAATATAGGCACATATCGAAGGAAATCCATCCTCACCTTGGCCGATTACTCAACTCCGAAAACAATGACCGGTCCGACGCCGGCTCCTCGGGAAACTGCCCGATATCCAAACCTATACCACAAAACCATATACTCACATAAATGCACATATTCGGTATACTATGATGCCCAAACTACGAAATTACCCATCCCGGTTACATATCTGTTATTATTAACTTTTTCCGAAAAATATTTTACCGTACGTATTTCCGAATATAATTTCGGTACCATAATTTAATTAAAATTCTTTTCAAAATATTTTCACAAAATAACTATAATTTCCAAAATTATAATCACCATAAGTTTTCCAGAAAAATAATAACCTAATTATAATCTCCAGAAAAATATTTATATAGTATTTATCTTTTTTTAAATATACATAATAATATTTTTCAACACAAAATATAATCACCTTTAATTTTCAAAGTACATATACATATATATATAATTTCCACAACCATAATTTTCTAGGGAAAGTAATATATATAAATTTCCAGAATTTATTTTCATGGTATATATATATTTTTTCCAATTAGTAATAGTTTTCCAAAACATAATCTTAATTATTTATCCAAGTATGTATATTTATATTTTTTTGCAAAATACCAAAATTAAATTTACCATAATTTTCTCAAAGTAATTATATAATTTTTTCCAAAATTATAAACCAGATTAATAAATAAATACCTATATATATATTTATTATTTCTTTTTTTAACTGGACTGGGCCATGAACAGTAAGTCCATGCCCAGCCCAGAATAGCCCAACAGTGAGCCCAACTGTCCAGGCCCGCGAGGCAGCCCATCAACAGGGTGCAACCCGAATTCCAACCCGTTGTGAGTCGGGTACTCACCTGGCGGAAACGGATCGTGGTGCCGGGTAGGAGGCTGGCGGCAAGGACGGGCGAGGACGAGCGCGGCAGGAAGACAAGCGGCGACTGCGCGACGCGGCTGCTGGGTTGGCGACGCGGCGGTGGGGGCTCATGCGACGCGAGCGAAGAGAAGGCGGATCCGCGGGTCCTCCGCCGGCTCAACGGCGCGTCAAGGCGGCTCCGGCGGTGGAAGGCGACGGGGAGGGCAGGGTTGAAGTCGCAACGGCGTGGCGAAGGGGCTGGTGGCAGCGGTGCAGCGAGAGATGGCGCCGTTCGCTCCGGCGTGAACAGTAACGGGGCGCCTGGGGTGACGGTACTGTTCACCAATATTTTTCGATTTTCTTCCTTTTTTTCCTTCTTTTTTTTTCTTTTTTCTTCTTTTTCTGTATTTTCTTTATTTTCTTTTCTATTTTCCGAATTTCTTTTTTTTCCTTCTTTTTTCAAAATTTCTTTTTTTTCTTTTTTTTTCTTCCTTTCTCCTCTCTATTTTTTTTTTCTATTTTTCTGTTTCTCTTTTTTGTTTCTTTTCTTTTCTTTTTTTTCCCTTTTTCTTTTTTTCTTTTTCTCTCTTTTTTTCTTTTCTCTCTTTTTCTTTTTCCTCTCCTTTTCTCTCTTTTTTTTCTTCTCTTCTTCCTTTCTTCTCCTGCTTCCTTCTTTTATAACCGTAAAAATCATTGTGCATCACTGTTGACATGTGAATCTGTAATAATGCAGCTTGTCTGCATTACAGAGCGAGTCCGGTCCGGACCAGAAAATAACTGATACCTCCTTAGTTATTTTCCGGTGTGATTTTCCGAGAAATTCCGAAACCCGAAAAATACCAACTTAGGCCCGAAAAATCCACGGAAAAATCACGAGCACGGAAAAACTCTCGGTTTCGAAAAATGACTCCCGATTTACCTTGAATTAATTACCCAAGATTAATTCAACAGTAAATCACGGTAAAAAGACTTTTACAGTCCCGATAAAATCAAAAATTTTACCCGGGCTGTTACAGTCTACCCACCTTGAAAAGAATTTCGTCCTTGAAATTCCGTCTTATCCGTGGGTCCTACCACGATAAGTTTCTGGCACACTCTGCCAGGTGTCCAACCTCAACCCGAGATACCGCTTATACCCTTAAGCGACATCTCGTCCTCTATAAGAACCAAACCTCATGACTGGCATACTCACACACAGTCATGGATTCTCCATTCCGATCTCGTACTACCTCTGACTCCGAGAACAACAGCTACATCGGCGGCACTGCTTTCCCGACAAGCTCCGATGAAGAACCTCCGAAGAAACGCTTCAAGACGAACATCGTCGGCCTGAAGGAACACATGGTGGTCTCTCGAAGACGCCGGAAGAAGCGTGCTCCCAAAGAAGCTAAGGATCGAAAGGGCAAAGCGACGGCTGAGAGCAGCACTCCGCTGCAGACACTGACGCAGCTGAACGTCTCACTGAAGAAGATTAGCTCAGTGGTGTTGCAGATCGAACTGGCGTGCGCGAAACTCTTCCCTCACATGAAGAATGTTCAAAAACTTGTAAAAGACTTAGAGAAGCATGTAACTCAATAGAGTACTTCTTCTCCGTTTGTAAAACTATTATGAAATAAATAAAATAAGTTTCCTTTTTTAAAATCAAAATCTCTTGTGTTATGAAATCTTTTGTTAAACGGAAAATTAAAATATCTCAAGGCAAATTAAAACTTAACAATAAAAATATAAAATCAGACATAAAGAAATCAAAAATAAAACTCGTTTAACAAAATCAAATAAAAAGGAATTAAAACAAAACATGTTTTCATGATCAGCGCCCAAATCGGTCCTAAGCATCCTCGATCCCGAGAAACGTGACATACGGAGCTAACGGTGACGATCACGAGAGCGTCCTGTGTCCCTCGAAAGAGACGTTTTCCACTTGTCTGCAAATTTCGCATGAGCCAAAAATGTCCGTCAAGTCTCGCATCTCTCCACGGTGTCCGAACAACTGTAAGCTTGTCGCACATGCGCTCTACTCGAGGTGTGGTCCCATCAGTCTAGCCTCAACGGTCACGAATGCATGTGATAAAAGATGCAAGAAAATATAATAAAACCATGAAAAGAAACGCCAAGGTAGCCAGGGCGTCAGAAAATCGTGAGTTAGAAAAGAGCTGAAAAACACTGGCACGGTAGCCAGAGAAACGTATAAAGTAACAAAGTAATAAACGAAACAACGGAAAATTTTCAAAAGAAAAACTTGAAAATCGAAAACAGTAAACACGCTCCCCATAAGAGTATAAAAGACGGAGCAGTGAGGTGTAAATCATCAAAAGCGTTAAAAGCAAACAAAACGCTCAGAAAAACAAAACCACAACGCTCAAAAACAAAATACCCGCT
>JAKUCV010003735.1:4513-62630 GCA_028386065.3 Turnera subulata
TGACTAGGAATAATATCAAAGTACATGATTCATATGTTGGATACCTTGACGATCTCAGGTCGGAGGACAATCACATCTACAAGAACCACTAATGACATACATATAATGTTCCATGTAGGGTTCTTATGTGGGTCGGTCCAGTCCACAAGTTCTCCAACTTGTACCCGTATGTAGAATTCATATCACATATGCAATTCTCAACATACGCTAGTCTTAACTTATTATTACAACCCATCCGTAATAATAACCAACTAGGGACATTTAAGAATATGAAATATTCTAGGGTTATAAGTATGTGCAAGCGTTTATCTCATAAACGATACTTATTGGAATAACTTTAAAGTGTATGTACATGATTATAAATAAACATCCATGATTGGCTTTTGGGCATATTACTAACACCAAATTGGTAAGCATGGGTAGGACGATGACCAAGAATAGAGAGAGACAGTATAGTTGCTCTTTAGAGTCTAGAGGTTGGGTCAAGTCAAAAGGGGGCAAGGGTTAAATTCTATGTCCAACAATCAACAGAGTCATCATTTGTACTTTAATTTTTCACATAAGGAATAAAACTCTAATTTCCTTATCTTCTGTGTATATGGGGCAAGTTGTGCATGACTTCATGATATTCCATTGGGTCAATCTAGGGGACCATAAAAAAGAACTACGAAGACCTGATTCTGTAGATGTAATCTGACTTTACCTAACACATATTCAACCAACCCCAGCTAATTCCTAAACACTCACCCGCACTAGCCTTCAAACACTTACCCAATTTGACCTTTGAACGCCTATCCAGCCCGACACCCATGTTAACCCCATTACATCTACCTTGAACACTTGTCTAGAAGAGTTGCTTCCCAAAGATGAATCCAGTTTCTAAAAGAGTCCTATCCAAGTACACTTGTTTGAAAGGGTCACTCTCCTTCAGAAAAATAAAAGGAAAGAAAAGAAAAAAAGAGGGAAAAAAAAGAAAAAAAAGAAAAAAAAGAGGAAAAAAGGGTCTGCTAGGTTGAAAACCAAAAGGGCGGCCTAGGCAAAAGTTAGGACAAGCTTGCTAGGTTGAAAACCCACATGGGCGACCTAGGCAAAAGTAAAGGCTAAGGGGGAAATGGGGATAGCAGCCAACGACAAGGGAAATCTATGGGGTAGACAACATCATTCTGAGGAAGATTCATTTAGGTAGTCGGGAGCAAACATTTAGGCATATCGCCTCTATCTATTTTCCGAGGGGTATCCACTCATCCATCGATTTCACTTTATGGGTCTTCATCCATCAAACCTTTTCAACAAGAGTTGTCCATTCATGGGTCCTAGCTAACATTCGAAATGAACAGGGTTCATAGTCATTGGGAATCTTCTTCTTTGGGGCTTTTTGTGAATTTGACGGGATAACTCGCCTTTCTCAAATTATCTAACTCTCACCTTAGCTCGAATAGCTTTCAATGCTCATGCATCATACTAGGGGCATTCACATACAAATGCACCATGTCTAGATAGAAAGCACACCCATCTAAACATACATGTAGAAGTAGACTGCACTTGCATTCAAGGGGAAAGGGGAGAGAGAATAAAAGAGAAAAGCGGAGAGACGAGGAGAAAAAAAACGAGAGAAGAAGAGGAGAGATTTCGAGAGGGGGAAAGATGGAAGACAAAAAGAGGAAAACATGATGAGGGGAAAAGTCGAGAGAAAAGGGAGAAGAGGGAAAAGGAAAAACACATCGTAAGTACTTGCATCAAACAAGCATGTGGGAACTAGGGGCAGGCTCATGCATTGAAGAGATGAACACATTTTAGACATGCTCATGCATCACTTACATATAAAATCTGGGGTTCCTTGATAAGGTAGATTCGGTTGGGGACAAATGATTAAAAAGGGAGGCAACAATATGAATTCATCACTCGATGTATACTTACACTTCTTAGGGTTATTGGTTGAAGGGGCATGGCTTGAACAAATCTTGTAGATAATGAGAATTGTAGACAAGGGGCATGTCATGCCTTATTTCTCTGACTTGTCAATTCGACAACACAAAATAGAGGCACATCTACCTTGAGATTAAACCTACATCATAATATTAGGGGCACGATGGATCTGTAATCCAGGTTGATGAGGTTGCAAGGGGCATGCTACCCCGCCTTTTGAGTCAAGCTTTCCAGGGGATGCTACCCCCGTGTGGATTTGAGAGATTTATTGGGGCATGTTACCCTGTGAGGCTTGAACCAATTATTAGAGCATGCTATCCCATTTTGACCGATTGAATCCTAGGGGTATGGCGGGCCCATTCATTCATTTCAAACTAGATAGATCACCCATTGGCTATAGGCTGGAACGCCTATGAATAATTCTAAATCCGGGGCACACTAAACCCCATCCCTGAAACCTTAGCAAGATACTAGGGGCATCATCCCCACTTCCAGTTTGTATGTCTCAAGGGGCACGGCGAGTCCCCATATTTTTCAAACCTAATTAATTGACATAAGAGGCATGGGATCCAGACAGTTTGACCATGAGAAAACCTGTGAGGCGATGAGGGAAACCAGTAAGCCAAGGGGCCAACCCTTGCAAACCTCGAGAAGAGTCGACCTTGAGACATACGAGCCAGAAGCAGGGTAACCCAGTTCTCGCAAACTATGGGATAAGGGAAATCAACCAAAGACGTGTACCCGGTACACGCAAAACCAAAGTGTGCACCCGGTACACGCAAAACCAAAGCCGTGGACCCGGTACACGCAAAACCAAAGCCGTGTACTCGGTACACGCAAACCAAAGCCGTGTACTCGGTACACGCAAAACCCAAGCCGTGCACCAGGTACATGCAAAACCAAAGTCGTGTACCCGGTACACGTAAACCAAAGCCGTGTACCCGGTATACGAAAAACCCAAAGCCGTGTACCCGGTACACGCAAAACCAAAGCCGTGTACCCGGTACACGCAAAACCAAAGCCGTGTACCCGATACACACAAAACCCAAAGCCGTGTACCCAGTACATGTAAAACCAAAGCCGTGTACCCGGTACATGAAGACCAAAGCCGTGTACCCGGTACACACAAGACCAAAACCGTGTACCTGGTACACGCAAGACCAAAGTCGGGTACCCGGTACACGCAAAATCCAAGTCGCGTACCCGGTACATGCAAAATCAAAGCCGTGTACACGGTACATGCAAAACTGAGAGAAGGGAGAGAACAACCCTGAGGAAGTGCAAAACCAAAGCCGTGTACCCGGTACACGCAAAACCAAACCCCGGGATGAGATGATTCCCAAACCGAAATGTTGAGTTGACAAATGACAGGATAAGATGATTCCCGACAACCAAGCCACGAAGTGGAGCCTTTCTGATGAGAGATGTAGAGGCATGTGATTAAACAACACAGTCGCGGAGCGACATCTAAGATGATGATAGGGGCATGAGATGCCTAGAGACTAGATAACCAGGCCGTGAAATGGCATTTATGACGGAAGTCGATGGTGAAGCCATTGGGATGAGATGATTCCCGAAAACCATGACTTGGGATGAGATGATTCCCAAATCGAAACCTAGTTAACAAGGATGAGATGATTCCTTGTCAACAACCCGATAGGTGAGATGATTCTATCACCTCGGGATGAGATGATTCCCGATACGTGGGATGAGATGATTCCCACGAACCGAAGGCCAGTCTCTCAAACCTTTGGGATGAGATGATTCCCGAAGCAGAGCATGGGATGCTCCAACACGTGGCATACACCACACACATCTATCATTCGAATTTGGTTGTTCCTGTTCTTACGTTGTTTCGTCCTTAGATCCTAAGGACTCATCAACGAGGGGCATCTGTGAACACCCAAATTTGACCCACAAATTTTTCACGAAAGTTAGATTTTAGATGTCTAAACCTAGGGTTAATGAGATGATTTAGTCCTAGGAATAAAGCATGTCAAGAATTTATCTTAGTGGAAGTAACACATTTTAGTGACTTAAGCTTTTGTATATTGGTGTACTAGGATTAATGAGAGGATTTAATCTTGGGATAAAATGTATAATAAGGTATATTTAGGCTGAAATGTGTTTTTGGGCCTTTTGTCTATGTTTAATCCAATTTTAATGAGATGATTTATCTTTAGGTTAGAGATGGGTTTAAGGCCCAAGTTAGTTCTCCAGAGTTTAATTAGCCTATTAACACATTTCTTGAAGACTAATCTTAGCTCTGATTTTCGTGGAAAATCAGAGTTAAATCATCATTTATGTAGAAATGTTGTTTTTGGTATGATTTAGAAGTGTTAAATGTATAATCAATCAATCTTGGAATGATTTTGGGGAGTGATGATCAAGTAATTGAGTGATTCTGGGTTGATTAGGGGTTAATTACGCGGTAGGATCAAATCAGGGCTGAATTAGGGGGATTGGGGTTCGAAAATGGAAAGAACGGGTGACACGCGGGGCAACCGGCGGTCCTCTCATGACAACCGCCAGGTGCTGGCGGATATCCACTCAAGACCGCCAGCACTGGCGGTCATGCAATAGATGACCGCCGGCAGCGGCGGTCATGGCTTCCCAGATTTGTCCAAATCTCCGATTTTGTTTCTAATTTCGATCCTACGCGGTTTTGGACCAGATTTTCGGGTACAATCTTCACCAATAAGTAGGTCCACGCCCCTAGGCTTCCCAGAACACTATAAATAGGACCCCTCACACACATTTCAGGGGATCACAAACTTTTCTCACATACACACCTATAAGCCTTGAGTGTTTGGAGAAACTCTAGTTCTCCAAGCTTAGAAACACATTTTTAGGCAGAAACTCTGGAGGAATTTCGTGGGAGGCATCAACAGTAGATTAGCAAGGAGGAGTCAAGAAGAGGACCAACCATTGAGCTTAGGAACAGTAAGAAGGTGGGTGTAGAACTCGACCCATTACAAGGAGCTAGAGGAGGGCTACAAGAGGTAACACTAAACTCTTTTGATTGATTTATTGTTGATTATATGCTGTTGCTTTTGATGATGTAAGTGGCCGATTAGTGCCATGTTTAGAACTACGTGGCTTTGACTCCGGTCACTCGGGTACGTAGGTAGTCTCGGTTTTACAACGGGATGCAAGCCAAATCTTCTCCTTCTCCCCTTCTCTTTATTTTCCACACTTGCACACTTGCACCAGGCACACCTGCATTCTACAATTGCACACAATCTCGACCCAACATAGATGGGTGCCTAACACCTTCCCTTCTGTGACGAACCCCCGATCCCATGACTTTGGTTTGCCATGACCATGTAGCCTAAAGGAGTCACACGAAGGCTTTTCCCTAGTTTTGTCATTAATAAAACTTAGGTGGCGACTCCAATGTCATGGGATTGACCCGAGGAAGAAGGTGAAAGGATTAGGTGAATAGGCCTAAGTGATTTTGGGTCGGGTATTCACAGGCATATGCCCTGGGAGCTGGCCAGTTGCTACCATGCCCTACGCACACAGTAGTGGGCCCTTAACAATAATAAGAAAGTTAATAACTAGATAATTCACCTAACACTTATATGTGTGGTATTTGACACGTGTTGATCGTGTGTGTATACTTGGGCTCGTAGACTTACTCACTCTACGAGCCTGTCTTTGTTTACCTGTATATCTATCTTATATTGTACATTGAGTAGGCGACTCATATAAATTGCCACCATGGTTTTAGAGATCCATAGTAGCTTGCTGACAGTTTACTTCCACATCGAGTTCCAGACTTTCCTTCTTAGCAGGTAGCCGTGTTTCCTTCCTAAGCGGATCCATAGTTTGACACTGCATGTGTTTGCACTTGTCATTGACTTATCATTTATTGTCCGCTGCTTAATTACTTTCGGATGTTGTTTTGGTTTACTTTGATTTGATCTTTATTTTCCGATTGGTTTGCCGGTGGTTATTCTGGCTGGTGGAGCCTGATTACACTTTGGATCTTTTACATCCCGATGTCTATTTGTGTTGGATATTTTCATTTGGGATTTTGAGACAATGTTTTTACACAGAATTTTAGCATCCCTGAACACTAGGGAGTTTTGGACATTATATATTTATTTATGTTTTGCAAATTTGTTTCTGGGATGCGGTCGTTTCACATCATCACTATCATCATCTGAATCTCCAAGTTGATTTGGGTGTTGCTGAATATGTAGAGTGATATAGTCACGAATAAAGTGATTCTGAACACGCCTGTTAACTGATGGTGGTGGAGCAATTCCCCGACCATCGCGATTCCTGTCCACAACTAGTTCTTGGTTACTATTGTTTTCCAGATTCAACAACATCACTTGAAGTTCTTCCATATCTTATCGTTGTTCATTGCATCAATCATAGCACATATGGGTTCAATTCCTTTATCTCCACCATTTGGTCTTGCAATTGGATCTTCGGCTTCGTCTTTTGTATTTGACGTTAAGCTAGGCAAATCCTCGCTCCGGTACCACTTAACGCAGGACGAAACCATATCTTGTTGTTGTTCATTGCATCAATCATAGCACATATGGGTTCAATTCCTTTATCTCCACCATTTGGTCTTGCCATTGGATCTTTGGCTTCGTCTTTTGTATTTGACGTTAAGCTAGGCAAATCCTCGCTCCGGTACCACTTAACGCAAGACGAAACTATAGAAGAGAAGGCTAGTTCACGACTAAGCCTAAAGAAAGCTTTAGAATCCATCAAAGAGAGAAAACTCTCAAAAAAACATTTTATAAAAAGCTGAATGTATTCGAGTTGATGACTAAAACGGTGAGTCTACAAGCCTTAAGGGCTTTAGACTTGGCCAACAAGTATAGAAAATTCTAAAGCTAGTTAACTTGCACCTAGAGTGCTAATATGTTATGAATGCTTCTTGAGCCACTTCTACGCACGTGGGAAGTGGTGCTACAGTGAATGTCGATTAGTAAAAGCGTGAGAATAGGAAAATATTCTAGAAGACTTAACAATGACTTGTTTGGATCCTGGATGTCCACATCGACAATATTAATGGTTTGGATGATAAGGAATAATGGTTTATAAACAGCATAGGGTTTTGAGAAATAGGCATCGAAGATTTGGATTAGGTTTAGCTCTTCTCATCTAGGCTCTTGTATTCTCTTCTCATCCACTCTAATCTTCTTTTTTTCTTGTACCGTGGATTCCAGCTCTCCCTTTAAGAGTTTGGTTTATCAATAGAATTCCATATTTGCTCCTTTGTTCTTGTTCTTTTAGTTATAAATTGCAGCATTCACTTCATTGGTGCTTTCATTGACTCTCTGCATCGATGGCTGAGAGCAATTGTTACTTGTTATTGGAAGAATCTGTAATAGCAGTTCATGAATCTCATACTCAACTGCATAAGGATCTTCAAGAAATTTCTGAGATGATGAAACAAGTTTAAATGACTTGTTTGGATCCTGGATGTCCACATCGGCAATATTAATGGTTTGGATGATAAGGAATAATGGTTTATAAACAGCATAGGGTTTTGAGAAATAGGCATCGAAGATTTGGATTAGGTTTAGCTCTTCTCATCTAGGCTCTTGTATTCTCTTCTCATCCACTCTAATCTTCTTTTTTTCTTGTACCGTGGATTCCATCTCTCCCTTTAAGAGTTTGGTTTATCAATAGAATTCCATATTTGCTCCTTTGTTCTGTTCTTTTAGTTATAAATTGCAGCATTCACTTCATTGGTGCTTTCATTGACTCTCTGCATCGATGGCTGAGAGCAATTGTTACTTGTTATTGGAAGAATCTGTAATAGCAGTTCATGAATCTCATACTCAACTGCATAAGGATCTTCAAGAAATTTCTGAGATGATGAAACAAGTTTTGGGCAAATTATCCGAGCTTACCACAACAGAAGCACCGAAGACATCTACGGATGTTGTTTCTTCTCCCATGGAATTTGCTTCTGAGGTGGATTCTTTTTGTAGTTCTGTTTCTCCCTCCTTAGTAGATCTCCCTCGTTTCACAGGTAACAATCCTGGGCATTGGGTTCTTCTTGCTAATCGTTATTTTAATTTCTACAACATAAAAGAGGATGAAAGACTTCCTATTGCTTGGCTATATTTGGATGATGCTGCTGCGCAATGGTTTTTGTGGATGCAACACAACAATCAATTAGCTGGATGGGATCATTTCACTGCCTCAATTATTAAACGGTTTCAATCCACCAACCTACAGCAACCCACCACCACAACTATCCCTCTCACTCGACCTATTGAGAAAGTAAACGAGCTTGGTTTTGCTAATTTACATGAGCACAACATTGCTTTGGCAAAGGATCTTGTAAATCCAGTGATGCGCACCTTTCCATCTTCTTTCCCCAGGCCTAAATCGGTTATCTCAGCTGTTTTATTGTCTCCTACTTGCTTCTGCGACTCCCCCAGGTTACCGCTTATAGTCAAGCTTCCCTTTCATAAGCTCTTTCTAACTAAAGTTGTTCTTAGGCAGGTTCAAGGATTCTATGGATACTATCATACTTGTCATGCAAAGAATTGTCAGGATCCCAATTGCAAGGCGTTGCATCAATCTCTTTTTTATGTAGATGATGGCGACCCAATGGAGTTATTGGAGCCAGAGCCACTAGCTTCCTCTGTTCCCGTTGTTAATTATCTTGGACTAATGAAAGTACAACCTCAATTCGCTCTCTCCTATAATGCATTGTCAGACTGCTATAGTGCTACTATACACTTCCTGGGTTATATCCACGGTTATCTTGTAGACGCATTACACAACTTGGCCGGTACCCATCCATTCTTGCATACTCACATGGTTACCTTGTTGCACCTCAGGGTTGAATACATATATTATTTAGTTGTCTTTCTTGGCAGTGGGAAACGCATATCTTATATTGGTTTTGTGAAGCTGATATGTACTCCTATTCAAGGATTACTTGTGATTGATATGCTTGGCTCTGTCGTCACCATCTATACTACATCTTGGTTGCTATTCATGCACTATGTCGCATACATGGAGGGGAACAGGGAGGTTCCTTCCCTCTACCTGGTGCAATTTATTACTTTTTGTTTTACATGCGCCACAGGAGCTATTTTACCCTATTACCAGTTGGCTTGGCTATCCTCTTTTGAGCCTAAAGATCATTGTCCCCTTCCTTGGATGATCATGCTATCATGGGCTAAATGCATTTATTCTAACTGCTACATGGCCATCAAATTATTCTTTTTTGAACTTTTGTATGGACTTTTGCCTTCTCTTGTCTTACACTATGTGGAAGGAAATTCCACTAAGGGTTTAGAGTTAGCTCAGATGGTTCAACAGGGTGCAATGTTATACTCTCTCAAGCAGAATTCACACCATGTTCAACATCAATTGACAATGTTTACTCAAAAACACAGGAGCGAACTTGCTTTTGCAATGGGTGACTATGTTTATAGTTGGTTCGGACCTTCTCACCTATTATCAGTTCACTTCCAACACCACTACAAGTTTGTCCCAAATTTGCTATGTCCACCTCAATTGCGTCAATGTGCGAGTGATGTCACCTCTAAAGTCCAGCTTGCAGAGACAGCTCATATCCATTCCCTATTGCATGCTTCACTCTATGATGTTGTTTCCAGATTACAAATTGTTCTCCATCTAGTGAATTCAACTTTGGATTTAGTTCTCCAACTTATAGACATTTTGCAGCAGCCTTGTATACAGCCCACAAATTGCAGCACTGAACAATGGTTGGTACCTAACCAAGACCCTCCACTAAGTGTAGCCACCTTGGCAAACCAAGACCAGCAGCTCCACCACAGTTTTTTAACCTTCAACCTTGAGGACAAGGTTCATTTTCAGGATGGGAGTATTGTTATGAATGCTTCTTGAGCCACTTCTACGCACGTGGGAAGTGGTGCTACAGTGAATGTCGATTAGTAATAGCGTGAGAATAGGAAAATATTCTAGAAGACTTAACAATGACTTGTTTGGATCCTGGATGTCCACATCGGCAATATTAATGGTTTGGATGATAAGGAATAATGGTTTATAAACAGCATAGGGTTTTGAGAAATAGGCATCGAAGATTTGGATTAGGTTTAGCTCTTCTCATCTAGGCTCTTGTATTCTCTTCTCATCCACTCTAATTTTCTTTTTTTCTTGTACCGTGGATTCCAGCTCTCCCTTTAAGAGTTTGGTTTATCAATAGAATCCCATATTTGCTCCTTTGTTCTTGTTCTTTTAGTTATAAATTGCAGCATTCACTTCATAATAAATAAGGAAAACAATAATTAAATGAAATAAATAAAATAGTAATTAATGATTTTATAAAAATCTTCCGTGTCACAAGGAATAAAGTGTAGGTCTTGATCTAATTGGAAGTTCAAGAGGTGCTAACTATAAATAGACTTCAAATTGAGTCTTTCGAGTAGGTTAGTCATCTCTCTAAATTCTCACTCTCTCTTCCCTTCTTCTCCATAGAGAAAATCATCTTTCTAACTTATGCATGGTCTTTCGAGATTATAAATCTATGATTTCTCTTTCTCTTTACTAATTTTGCAGGTCCATCAAGAACCAGGTCCAACTAAAAATCATCATCCATATATAGATAAATTTGGAATTTATCATACACTTTCCTTGTCAATTATATTATTTGGACAAAATTCTGTGTGTTTTCCGTTCCTAATTTTATATATATTAAAAATTCAAAAAGTTAAATAAATCGTAGAAAGACAATGAAACACTTTTATTATCCATTTATTTTGACAAAATATCAACTATTAGTTAGTTTTACACATTTATTTTGAGTTATTTGTGAGGTGTAATATTAGGAGAAATTTTATGGTAGGGACTCCCAAGTTTGATTAGTTGTGAATCTGATCTTAAATTCGATTATATTATGAATAATTAAATCATTTAAGTGTTTGTATTAAATTATTTCTTAAATAATACACATAAATTAGGAAACAATATAAATCTTAGGATGAGAATGGGGAACCCTTAAAGTATATTAGAGAAATAAATCTTGGAATAGAAAAGGAGAAATAAATAAATCTTAAAATAAAAAAATAAACACTCTAAGATATGAGTTCAGGACTAATTAAACTTGGAGAGTTTTCATCATAAAATTTCTCTTACGACTAGATATATAGCATTGTGTAGTATCTAGTGGGTCCGGATTGGAAGGGCGTCAACCTCAGCAATAATGCTAGTACTATACCAACAAGAGATTTTATGATGGCTATTCCTAAGTTTAATTAGTTATGAATTTGATCTTAGATTTGATTATATTAGAAATAATTAAACTATTTAAGTATATATATGGAACATGGAGATTTATTTCCTAAATAATATATGATAAATCAGGAAAAATATAAATGGGAAGGGAAACCATTAATGTAAATTAGAAAAATAAATAATTCCTAAAATGGAAAAATTTAATCCTAAAAGATTTGTTAACATAAATAGAGATTAATAACTAATCAAAAAAATCTCTCCGCCAAATAAAATTCAACCCAAAAATTGGTAGATTCCAAAACATGACAGCGATGCCGTATGTTTGATGACAAAGGATGCTATCTCTGGACATATTTATCAGATATAAGACACCACAACGACTATATATGAAAAGCACAAGAAGTGGTATCATCCATAGCAAAATCTCAGAGCCACTCTGCTCTTCCATAATCCATAGCAATGTCGTCCAACCTCGCCAATCCACAGGTGATAACATGCAAAGGTATGTTCGTTGTTCAGCCATTTTTTTAGATGTTGAGCCATGCATGCATCTCATATCCCAATTTTGCAATCACATTCTATACCTCCTCTAAACTACGGCAGCGATTGTATGCTGGGACAACGAGGAACCACTGAGGTTAGAGGAGATTCAGGTGGATCCTCCAAAGTCATCTGAAATCCGTGTTAAGATGCTGTATGCTAGTTTGTGCCATACTGACATCCTATGCACTAGAGGATTCCCAACTGTGAGTACTCTTCCAAGCAAATTCAACTAATCACTTATTTTTTTCTTTGCCTTTTTCTGCCCAAAACCTCATATGATTTTATTTTTTTCTCAGCCCTTATTCCCGCGTGTTCTTGGCCATGAAGGTGTCGGGTATATATCTCTCACAAGAACCATTTTAATGCCGATTATGGAAACGGCCTTTCTAACTTTGCATAATATCTCAAGTACTCTTGATGAAAATCGGTAATAAAATTTGTTTTAAGTGAATTTTGCAATCCGCAGGGAGGTAGAGAGCATTGGGGAAGGTGTGGAGGATTTCAAGATAGGTGACCTCGTGATACCAGTGTTCCTGGGAGAGTGTCAAGAATGCGAGAATTGCGAATCCGGAAAGACCAATTTGTGCCTGAAATATGGAGTGGATTTCAGTGGACTAATGCCTGATGGCACATCAAGACTGTCCGCTAAGGGCAAGAAGTTGTATCACCTCCTTTCCTGCGCAACATGGGCGGAATACATGGTCACCGATGTCAACTATGTTGTCAAAATTGACCCAACTATGCATCTTCCATATGCAAGCCTTCTCTCTTGCGGGTACACAACTGGGTTTGGTTCAGCCTGGATGGCAGCCAAAGTTGAGAAAGGGTCAAGTGTCGCTATTTTTGGCCTTGGTGCTGTTGGATTAGGGGTTCGTCTTATATTCTATGACTATATATATATATTCGTTGATGAATTCATACTGCAAATGTTTAAGTTGTGTTCTGAATTTGGTTTCTCTGGTTGCTTATCCGGTATTCGGACTAATAGATCCAATCTGGGTCGCTCATCTGGTTAATTATAGTTGTGTTTTGACTTTGATTGTGATGCTAATGCAGGCAGTAGAGGCAGCTCGAATGCAAGGTGCAGCTAAGATAATTGGCATAGACATAAATGAGAAGAAAAAAGATACGGCTGAAATCTTAGGGATGACCCATTTTATCAACCCAAAGGAATCGGGTAAAAAGAATACAGAAGCTGTCAAAGATTTAACAGGGGGGATGGGGGTGGACTATTGTTTTGAGTGTACCGGTGTGCCATCCCTAATCAATGAAGCTATTCAATCTACAAAGCCGGTAATGTATTCACCCATACAAATGCTTATCCCCATTTACCATTATTGGTATTTCCTTTCAAACACTAAATGGGAAAACGCATTAATTGTGTTCTGCTGTCACATTTATGAGCAGTCTTGTTTTTTTTTTGTTCAATAATGGACTATCTTTTATCTATGGTTGTTAGGGGCGAGGACAAACGATTGTGGTCGGGGCAGGAAATGACCCAACTGTGGCTATTGACTTTCTTCCGCTGTTGTGTGGTGGGAATTTGAAGGGTTGCGTCTTTGGGCAAATCAAAGTTAAATCACAGCTTCCCATCATAATGGACATGTGCAAGAACAAGGTAAAGCCTTTCATGCCTACGCTGGCTATGAAGTCATATTTATTGCAAAGTATGACTGTGTCTATTGAACACAACTTGTGATAACCTACTCTTAATTTGCACACCCTAAAATTTGGGTTTAAACGTTTGAAAGAGATAAACTTCATTATTTAAGAAAAAAATTCACAAAATATCCTTATTTTATTCATAAATATTTATTTGCTTCTCATAAATGCTTATTTATAGTTATGATCAAAAGGATAGACATTTATCACAAAAAAAAAGGATCGAGTTT
Source organism: Turnera subulata (assembly GCA_028386065.3). Lineage (NCBI taxonomy): Eukaryota > Viridiplantae > Streptophyta > Magnoliopsida > Malpighiales > Passifloraceae > Turnera > Turnera subulata. Next base: position 18,088 of record JAKUCV010003735.1, read on the forward strand.
TGAGCAAGAAAAATAATAGCGAAAGGAATAGACGTGAAAACGAAACATATAAAGAATTTTTCAACCAACACATCTTCAAATGAAAAATTAAACGTAAATTATACACGCCATATCCTATTTATTCACTAGTCATAAAAGTAACTTTTTCCCAATCTCAATGTCGTATATAATTTTATTAATTCTTGTCTTACACTTATCTGGTGCATGTGTCTCAAGATAATCACAATCCAAAAACAACTCATATATTCCTCATACAACTAATTATGTCCTCCATCTCATGTACCAACTAATAACCAAACTATTGATATAATTTGTAGGTTGAACCAAACTATTGTTATAATTTGTAGGTTGAGCCAGACTATTGATATAATTTGTAGGTTGAACTCTTAGTGGATAAAATTTGACAAATAAAAGAAATTGTCGTATGCTTACATAGAGGTTGGATTGCTTCAATTATTGAAGGACTATGTTCTTGCTCCAGTTAAGTAGACACCCATACCCATATGCACATTATACTAAACCAGCCATTTTTTAAACCATTCCATGTTCTACCTTTTTTTTCTAAACAGCAAGTACGTCCTACCTTCAAGTTATAATAATTGACATAGCTAACTTCCAAAAATTGACATGCCAACCTAGAGAATTAAATATGTTAGAGTTTCTTTTCTTTTCTTTTCTTTTTAATAAACGGCCCTATTTCATTGATGTAATAAAAAAGTTAAGATGTTACATCATTGAGAGCAGTTGTAGCAATAATACCGGAAAATGAATCTTCTCAGAGTTTTTTTTTTCTTGATTTAATAATGATGAACAGAGCTCTATTTAAGTATTCATTTTCTATTATTACAAAGAAACTAAGGGCCTGTTTGGTACCATTTCAGTTTTTAAGTTTTTGGTTTATCATAAACCAAAATCGGTTTAATATTTTGGTTTTTATTTTTTATAAAAACCATTTTGAAACTAATAACATAATATATGTAATTATTTTATTATTTAAAATAAATTATTCACGAGAATAAAAATTATGATCTTTCATCGCATAAATATAATTTATATATAAAAATTTAACAAAATAGTATTATGAGAGTAATGTCAAATTGACTATATTTTAAAAGTTATACAAATATTTAATAATATTTATGTTTCAAAAATAAATCAAAATTATAATATTAATGTTGATCATATTTATTCCCCAGTTATTGAGTTACTCTATCTCGAGTCTGACTATTTGCTGAAGTTGTTTATAATCAATATCTTTTTCTTCAGGTGTTGTTTAGGATTTAGAGTTTAGGTTTTAAAGTTTTAGGGTTTAAAATTTTAAGATTTAGGATTTAGGATTTTAAGGTTTAATGTTTAGAGTTTTAGGGTTTAAGGTTTTAGCATTTTAAGGTTTAAGGTTTTAAGATTTACGGGATTTAAGGGTTCGGGATTAAGGGTTTAGGGTTTAAGATTTTAGAGTTTAGGGTTTTAAGGTTTAGAGTTTAGGGATTTTGGATCTAGAATTTTAGGGTTTAAGGTTTAACATTTTAGTATTTTAGGTTTAAAGTTTAGGGTTTGGAGTTTAGGATTTTAGGGTTTAAGGTTTAAGATTTTAGAGTTTAAAGATTAGAGTTTAGTGTTTAGGTTTAGAGTTTTAGGGCTTAAAGTTTGGGTGTAGGATTTTAGGGTTCAGGGTTTAAAATTTTAAGATTTTTTAGGGTTAAGGATTTAGGGTTTGGGTTTAGGGTTTAAAATTTTTAGATTTTAGGGTGAAGGATTCAAGATTTGGGTTTAGGGTTTAAAAATTTAAAGATTTTTAGGGTTTAGGATTCAGGGTTTGGGTTTAGCGTTTAGAATTTTAGGGTTTAAAATTTTAAAGATTTTTAAGGTTCAGGATTCATAGTTTGGGCTTAGGGTATAGTTTTGAGTATAAAGATTTTGGGTTTTAGAGTTTAGAGTTGAATTGTAAACTAGAAACCAAAACACAAAAAACCACTTTTTATAGTTTCTTTAAATTTAGATTTTGTTCCCACTTAATGCTTTAAAAAACCAAAACCATGCTGCCTAGCCAAACATGTTTTTAGTTTTTTTTAAGAAAAAAAAACCAAAAACTGCAACGATACCAAACAGGTCCTTAGGGAATGGATTTTTTTTATAAGCAAGAAAAAAATATTAGACTTTTGGACAGCCATATAAATGTTGGCCCATTTAGGCTAACAATAAACACATTTGAAAATATTTTACTCTTTTAGAAAAATAACTCTTTGAAAAAGGAAAAAAAATTTAATCAAGAGATTGTAGCCACGAATCTTGACCTGGCGAGCAGTCGTAGAGTCTTGTTTGATTTTTTTTTTTTTGAACTGTGTAAAAATTTGTTAGTTAAACAAATTTAAACACTTTTCACATCTATTTTTCCATCCAAGGTGGGATATTAACATTACAATTTATCACTGACACCCAGTATTGTTTCTTTGCCCATTCATAGATTTTTTTAAAAAAAAATATGTGCAAGGTAGACAAACAAGAAATGATAAAATTGCATTGCATAATTTTACGTTAATTTATGTATGGTATTTCACATTAAATAGACAACTATTAATTATTATCACAGTGCACCTACCAATTAAGACATTTCCTTTTGTAAGCTCTGCAGTAATTATTTGATGTGTTCTTTTTTACAGGAGCTACATCTTGAGGAATTATTGACTCATGAAGTGTCATTGCCAGAAATAAGCCAGGCAATCCAAATATCCAAGCAGCCAGACTGCGTCAAGGTTCTGATCAAAATATAAAATACAAGCAATTAGCCACAGTAGTCTGGGATTTCTTCATAAATCCCACACTTTAACTTGAATTTGTCTGGTTTACTGATGGGAAGGAGACAAATTTCTAAATAAATATTCTCTTCGGTTTGTTAAAGTATCGCCTCGTTTTGGGGGAAGCTAATTGTTGTGCCCAACCCGAGGGGATGTTTAGCTTTGTACTCTCCAGTTTAATTAATAAAACACTATCGTTTCCCATCTTTGCGAAACATTGCACAAGAGAGTCGCCCGAATTCAATGTCTCGTTATGTTTTTGATCAATCACCCATCCAAAAAAAAAAAAAAAAAAATTACTATAGTAGAAAATATCAAAGTTATGTCACTATTTTTATTCTCAACGTGGCAAAATTCTCAAATTGATCCTTATGTTCAGTGAATTTTGGCCCTCATAACATTCTCAAAAAAAGTTTTGCCCTATGGCTATAACTGCAAGTGGGACGACTGCGTCTCTGCGTGCATAGTTTATAAAAATGTGCGAACTTAGTATGAAGTCAAAAGAATTTTCCTCAACTGAAACACTATTTATTCTCTTTTCTTTTCCTTAGAAAAAAGTTTATGTAGTAGAAGTTTTACAAATCTAAGCTACGTGCTATAAGTCAACTTTCTCATATAAACCTTTCGAAATTAATGTTTTGCGAAAAAAAAAAAATCGTGTAAAGATATGTAAGATCATAACCTTGCTGGTATTCGGGGGGAAAAAAGAGCCTGTCGGTAGGAAATCCAAGCCTCGTGCCACAATTTATTTCGATGTGACAACTAACCAAGATATTTATTACATTGAAAAATCATTGCTTTCGATATCATGGTGATGGTGATGTAACGGTAGAACCCAATTATTGCAATGCACAGTTGACTCGAGGAGATGGGATGTACCCCGTTCGTTGGTAAGGGGGAGGAGCTAAGAAGATGCTTAGGCAAAGGCTTTGCACAAAAGCAAATCTTTGCAAGGTTTTTCCCATTTAAACTTTGTGAAATCTTTGCAGCATAAAAATTGGTCGGTTATAAGTGGATACTCATGCTGGAAAAAATATAGAAAACGAAATACTGAAGTACAAAGTTCGGCTTGTGGTACAAAGTTCTATCGAACGACCTTGATGAGGAATGAAATAAACCAATCAAGGCCTAAAGGCCCAATTGAGACAAAATTCGTGACCGGGCCTAGGCCCAATGTAGGAATTCAAGACTAGGTCCATTACAAAGATCCAAGATCAGGTCCAGCTAGCTATTTTACCACATGGAAAATGTGAGAAACGTTATAAGCATTATATGGAGTTGAAGGGACATCCAGAGTAAATGTTCCATTCCCCCAAAACCCCTATAAAAAGGGTGCAAGATTAGAGTTTCAGCGCACCAAATTTTTCCTGGAGAAAACTCTACTCTCCACAAGGAAATTCTCTCTAGAGAATATAATTCTCCACTCACAAAACTCTCTCTCTCTATACTCTTTCAAATTAATAGAGAAAAATCCTCTTTGCTAACTTAGGCATCAGAGGTCCTCCCGAGGTCACAACCTTGGACTTCCTCGGATCCTTCTTGTTAGTCTTGTAGATTCTCCAGGCATAGAGATCAGGTCCTTCGGGCATCAGGAGCAAGTCCTCCAGGCATAGATATCAGGTCCTCCGAGTATCAAGATTAAGCCAAAGAATCCCCAATCATGCCAAGAGAAATTTACATCTATGCCCCTATAAAAAATTTGTTTTTTTACATTGGAGCCGTTTGTGGGAAATGGACAAAAAGCCATGGCTTCCCCACCTGAGCAGTCAGGTCCAACTGTAGAGTGTAACCCATTAATTTGTGGAACTCTAGTCACCGGAGGTACTCAAATCGCTAGAGGTACTCTAACCATTGACTGTGTATCTGATCACTGGAGGTACTCTGACCAACAAAATCATTCCCAACAGTGGAACCTTGGCTGAAGGTCCAAAAATACCAGCCAACTCGCAAAAATTATACCGCACACTCCCATCATGAGGTATTGTAGAGGTAGGACATAGGCAAGGAACCACAAAGGAGCCCATGGAAACAAGATCAAAATCGGTTGCAACTACCACAACATACTCCACTCATCACTAGAGGAAGTAGAAGAAACAAGATCAAATTAAGGTCTACATAAAGTGCAACTAGATCCAAGGCCAATCTGCTTAGATCCAAGCAAGAACTACAGCAATCCAATTAGATCTAAATCAACCCAGCTAGATCAAGGAGGTTGCAGCAAGATCTGACTAGATCCGAAACTTGCCTAATAAGAGCCAACTCAGACCAAACAAGGTCCGAGGAGCCATTGTAGCCACATCACACTCTCATTCAAGTAAGGAGATCCGTTGACAAGGCCTCCTAGAGTTAAAAAAAAATAAAGGTCTCCAAGGTCCTTCTACAAAAAGTCAAGGCCAAAAAAGGTGGAGAAAATTGACGCCTAAGCCCCGAATCCTGTCATACAGGTCTTTTATCCCTTTAAATATGCAAAAAATAAGGGAGTTTATAGAGATCAAAGAAGTGGGATACACAAAGTAGCCCCCCAAGGTTGAAAGCAAAATAAAAAACGAGGCCCATTCTTAGAAGCTCAAGAGGTCTAGATCCTAGAGGCGCAAGAGGTCCAGATCCAAGAGGCTCAGAGGTCCAGATCCTAAAAGGCTCAAGAGGTCCAGATCGTAAAGGCTCAAGAGGTCCAGACCCTAAAGGCTCTAGAGGTCGAATACCCATTTTCAAAGAACTCGAAGTTTATCCAGAGAAAACTCGATAGCAACAAATCACGACCTGGTATATGGTACGCCATATTCCACTGAAGCATGCTTCTTAATAATCAAGCTCAAACAATTAGAGCACATGATTTTTATCTACGAGTTCAGAAGTTCAGGTCCTTCCCTCTATGCCATAAAATAGAGGTTCTCAAAAGGAAAAGTGAGTCAGGTCCTTATCAAGGAAAACAAAAAGAAAACTTGAGGAAAAGACCCCATATATTGCATACGGCTTTGCAAGTACCAAAAAGCATTAGGCCGTGAAGAGCCATACACCGCAAAAATGGTCATGTAAATTCCAAAGCAAAAAACAATAGGTCTCACTCAAGTAAATTTAAAGCTCATCCAAGAGAAGGACCTCTGATGAACTTGGTCAAGCAAAGAAGATGTAATCAGCACCATACAAGCTCCTATAAGGAAAACCTAAAGCCCACGAAAGGCTTTGTAGCCCATGCAGGCCACAAAATCACGACAAAGGCGCATACCCAGTGCATCGATTGTCCACTGTGCCAAGAGGCCCATGTAGGTCCTATGCACGTCAGCTGTTGACCAGAAAACTGTGGAAAAAGCCTAAGGTCAAAAAGAGTCTCTTACAAAGAAAGAGACCCCAATAAGGCTAAGAAGCTATTCAAAACTTCTATAGAAGCGTCAGTTGCCTAAGGTTTCTCTTATGAAATCATAAATATGTCAAAGTTAGCCAATTGTCCAACGAAAAGCGAAAACGAAGCAAACAAGTTTGCAAGAATACAATGGAAATCCTTGATGTTCAAGGACGAGAAAGAAGTGCAGGACCCCAAATTTCCACATGATGTGGAGGAACTGCAGGTCCTGAAATAGATGAGATGCGGAGAAACCTCAAGGAGCTCAAATTAATGAAGTTCCAAAATGATTAGGGAACCGGATTCACCAAATATCCAACAGAGAGCCAGAGGTTCCGAAATTGACAAAATCCAAAGCAAGCATGAGCTGGAAAGGAGTGGAGAGATATTCAAATTGGCCAATCGAAACCATGTCCAGAGGAACCATAATGGATTATGCGCTAAAACAAGGCTTGAAGAGCCTTTAAGCAAAATGATAAGTTCCAAGAAGCTATCAAGCACCTGGAAGAGGTACTTAATTCTATAAGATACCAAACAAGATCCACAAGCTTCCAAGTCCACTAATGAAGGTCAACGGCACCTAAATTATAAGAACTCCTACCAAAGGACGAAATGTTCGGGAATTATGAACTATCAAGCATGGTTTCCAGAAATTAAGAAGCATCCGATGCTAAACATGCTGTGGAAGTACTCATATCATGACGAACAAAATTTAGCCGCATAAGCCATAAATCATGAAGTACAAAGTGGAGGCCCTAGTATCCAAACTGCACCAAAGAATAGGAAGCAGAACCTGTTGTGCAAGATAAGGAGTTGGATTTTGCAAATTCATCTTGATACCTAAAAAAGGAGGCATTCTAAAAGTAGAAACTCCTCAAGAAACATCTCAAAAAGTGGGTTAGTCTATCCACGATGTCGAAGGAGCCGAAAATAAATATAGGTTCAAAACCTTCACTCTTGAGGAAAGGTCCAAGCACTCCATGTTCAAGTGTCTTGGGGGCTAGGACTAGGACATCCCAGTATCATAACAATAAAGGTTGGCCGGAAGCTGCAGAAGCTCACTTCAAGGAAGATAAAGCCTAAAGTGACTCAGTCAAAGAAGTTACATATGCAAAATGATCACAAGCAATCAAATACTTAAGCATGAAATGCCCGATCAGTCAGTAAGATAGGTGCCCAACAGAACTGTCATATGACTAAGGAAGAAAAAAGCATCACATGCATTGCAAGGCCCAAAATTCGGCTCAATGCTTATTGTTTCGGATGCATGAAGGAATGAATCAAACCTTTGGGAGGTTCTCACACAAAAACCCTCAAGGCCTACTCATTGAGAGATTCAGGAAGGCCCTCTTTGAAAGAATTCCCATCATCGGAATAAATATGGGAGATCTCTTGCAGCAAGACCTGCAGAAGCCACTTGATGGCAGGACCTCAGTTGAGCAGCAAATAATCAGGACTTCCTCATAGCAAAGAAGTCACTAAAACGAAGACCTTCTTTGCAGTACTGGCAAAGTCTATAATTAAAGCCACGAGGAGGTATGCAAAATCCATTCCACGAGGAAGGCAAATCAAATGCCACAGAATGACTCACAAGAAGAGCAGGAGAGGTAAGTGCTATTTTGAAAAGGAGTAATCATCCAAAAATGACGATTAAAGAGTAGGTCCTCGTTGGCTTTCTCACATAAGGAATGCCTAACTTGGACGAACAGGTATTAAAATTGGATGGTTCCTATAACAAATAAGATTGCAAGCATCATAGCCATAAAGCTGTGGAGAGACGTGCCTGAATCATCAATGAAGTTGGCATGAGCAACCTCAAGCAATCAAGCCAAATATAGGGCCTGTCCTTGCCAAAATGAGGATGCCCTATTTAGTGCTGGCAAAGATCATAAGGATATTGAGCCTCTGTTTATTATAAGAGGACATTCCTCTCCCTCCTTACAAAGAGTTCTTGAGATCTAGACTATTTCAGAAAAAAACAGGTCTACAGCAAAAGGTGATAATAAGGTGCTGCAACAAAAAGTTAGACCTCGATCCATCCAAAAACCTGGTCTTTTTGGGGATAGAGGCAACAAGCCCAAAATGGAGCTAAAGTTGGGAAGGACCATATCAAGTTGAAGAGAAAAAGTACCATGATTCTTATTTCAAAATCCACAATTCAGGTGCTTACTCTCAAATCAAAGAGGTTCTTCCCATGATAAGCCGAGGCAGTCCAATATGGCTTTGAAAAGGAGCTACGAGTAGCCACGAAGATCTCTAGAATACAAATTTCTTATAACAAAAAAGCCCTAGGGACCTCCTAAAGAATGATGCTAGAGGTCTCTAGAATGAAGAACCTTATGGTCCTCTCAAATGGAAGTTCCTTGGGACCTTCCAAAAAAGGGACCTCCGAAGCAATGCTTCCATAATAAGTCTCATGGAGACCTCTCTTAAAAGGAACCTCTGTAATGAGGACCTTCCTTCAAAACTCCCAAATAAGGGATACCTCATCTCAAATGAAAGTTCCTTGGGACCTTCCCAAACAAGAGACCTCAGAAGCAATGCTTCCACAATGAGTCCATGAGGACCTTCCTTGAGAATTCCCAAATAAGGAATCTTAGGACCAATATTTTATAATGACTCTGTGATGACCACTCCAAAGAAAGACCTCTACAACGAGGACATATAATGACATTGCATGCCAAGCAATGGAGAGAAGGTCTACGTGGTGTTTTCCACAAGAAGAAAATGCTTTTTCGCAAGCAAGTGGGACTGTCAAAAGGAAGAAGAAGCAGAAACCAAAATTCAAGAGTTGAAGAGTTACTCCATCAAGCGTGAAACCCGAAGAACCTAAAAGGTCTCTGCGCCCCGAAAAAGTTGAAACCAACACAGGTGTGAGAACCCGAAACTTTCTCACCTCGTGACAATCGATGGAGTCGCCACCCAAATTTTATTACCGTGGAAAAACTCAGGAAAAACCAAAGAATAACTCCTTTATGCCCACAAAAGAAACCGATTTGCGAATCAAAGATGCCGGACTCGGGTGTTCGTCATAGATAGGAAGGTATGAGGCACCCCATCTATGCTTAGGCGAAATAATATGCAATCTAAGCGAATACTTGTGCTTTGGTGCATGTGTGCATGTGTGAAAATAACAATTCTAGTAGCAAATAACAACAATAATATATATAAAATTGAAATTAAAGAGACAAGAAAAAGAAAAGAACAATTTCGCTTGCGTCTCCACCACTAGAGACATCCTACGTACCCCGGCAACCAGGTTCAAAGCTCACGTAGTTCTTGGGTTAGAATCAACACTCAAGGAAACATTTCAGTATCAGCATACAAACAGAGACAAAATCGCAGCAGCAGAGATAAATCAAAGGGAAAGAGACCGAGTTAACACCAAGGGCGTGTTCTTCGTCGTTCTTCGCGTTTGAGGGTTGTAGATTGCTTCTACCCTCTTTTCGTTCCTTAGTTCCACCTTGATTGGCTCTGGGACTACTGCAGAGACAAAACTAAACAACACACCATGTGAAATCCAGCAGAGAAAAGCAAAGAAATCGAATTGAGAAAAGAAAATAGTAGAGTTTTCCCAAACAAAAAGGTTAGTGGCCAACCTCCCAAAATTGTGTTTTAAGGGTTCTATTTATAATGTTCAGGGTCTGAAGGGGTGTGGTTTTGATCCTAAGGTCGAGATTAAACCCCTAAATCCAATGGCTGAGGGTAGAATTAAAAGAAAAGGAAAAATAGAAAAAGTGGCTGCCTTTGGGACACATGACCGCCGCCTGGTGGCGGTCTTCCATGCTTGACCGCCGGCTGGTGGCGGTCACGTTGCCATGACCGCCGATACAGTCGGCTACTGTTCACGTTCTTCCTATTTTGATCGTTTTTTTCCTATTTTGACTCTAATCTGATTCTTACACGCAAAGCTAAGGATCCCAGACCAGAAAAACTCCCTTTTCTTGAGGGAAACTCTATATTCTTTCCATATAAACTCAATTACTTAACCTACACTCCAAGGATTAAGATTATTCCTCTTTTCTCCATAAAATAGGCAAAATAATAAACCAACTTAATTGGGCCTCTAATCCAACGAAAATCAGAGACAAATAAGTCAGAAAATTCGTGCTAAGTCTGGGCCTAATTAAACGGATAGTCCATGAATTTATTTATTGGGTTCCTAAGCCAAATTAAAGACCAAAAATTAATAAAATTAACCTTGGGCTCTAAAACACAATAGTAATCCAATAGAACAAATAGGTGGCTAAATTTGAATGTTCACAGATGCCTGTCGTTGGTGAGGGTCTAAGAATTTAGGCACGAAACAACGCAAGAGAACACACAAATTTAAAAGAGAAATAACCACACGTGGATATGCCGCTGACAATGACAATGCTTATTTGAGGTTGTTCCACTAGGGAGAAATGAAAGATTTCAGTGTTAAGAGGGGATGCATGGATACTAACTATTAACCTACTTTCTAAAAGGATGATTTCAACGTTATGAGCGGGAGAATCCCTAACTATTAGCCAACTTTCTAAAGGGCTGAGACAAATGTTGAGACTAATGGTCGAGACTAAAGGTTGAGACTAAAGGTCGAGACAAAAGGGGTTGAGACTAAAGGTTGAAACAAAAGGTCGAGACAAAAGGGGTTGAGACTAAAGGTCGAGACTATAGGGGTTGAGAATAAAGATTGAAACAAAGGGGTTGAGACAAAAGATCGGGACTAAATGAGAATGAGGCTAAGGGGTACTGCCTATGGCATCCAATGGGGAATAATTATGAGACGAATTAAGGCTACTAGGAGGCTTTGGGACAAGATTGTGGCGACCCATTTTGGGGATATTTTGGGTCTAGACAAGGTGGTAAATGATTGTTTTGAACATGGATGCCCCTAATGTGGGCGTTGAGACTATTACCTAATCGTGGATCCAGAAAATATATTTGAAAAGGAAGTTTTCGAGGGTCGTGCCATGTAACGCCCCGAATTCTTGTTAATTAAGTTTTAAGGAATTTTCAAGATTTTTAAAATTTATTCCCATTTTACCCTCGAGTTATTTCCGAGTTCTCCGCTACCAACTGAAACGCCCGTGTCCCAACTTGTTAATATAAGTTATAAATTAATTATGGATTGACCAAATTGCCCTTATCATTTCCGGGACACCCGTATCCCAAATCATCCATTAAAGAATGTATAGCATGTGAAGTGACCAAAATGCCCTTCTACCCGGGATACATTATCATCAACATAATCAATGAACAATTGCACAACAAATTACACAACAACGAGTATGCAGCGGAAGACTATACATATGATAACATGTATGCAGTGAACTCTATGGATCCGACCCGAGGAGAGGGAAGCACCGCCACCTGCTGATTTGCACCTCTGATCATCGATCAGCTAACCTGTGTAAAACTGTGAGGTGGTGAGACCAACCACTGTCTCACCGCAAACAAATAAACCAGTAATATACAATTACAAATCAACTACAAGTACACCGGCATCAAACAACAACAACCACAATACACAGAGCAAGACATCATCAGACTACAAACCATCACTTGTCATTACTTATATTATTATCTTTATTATTAAGGTTAAATATTTTATTAGGGCCCTCTACTGTGTGCGTCGAGCTCGGTCCCGTCTCATGAGACAACCAGGCATAAGCCCAAATAAACCAGGCACGAAGCCCAAACATATTCATAGAGAGAGAGAGACAGAGAGAAAGAGGGAGGTAGAAAGGGGGAGATAGAAAGAGGGAGGTAGAACCGGTCATAACAGACCCATATGCTAAATCGCATAAAATCCCGAGGGGTAACACTTCCCGCTCGAACCAACCGGTCAAGAGCCCCACAGTAGAATTATTTTAGTTTGTTATTCTCAATAATGTTTTAAGAGTTGTACCATAAGTTATGATCAACAGTGTTGTGTGGATTTAATATCTTATCCTCCAGTCCGGGCCCCAGCCCATAGTCCACCCCACAAACCACAATCTAAACCTCATGTGTTTATCATATAACCAAACAAGTCATACTAGACAGGCACAATACATCACATCAGACAACAGGCCACATAATCAGGCACACCACGTCATAGGTAACATCAACATAATTCACTTTGCAAATAGCAACAACAACACAACAGGCAAGCATGCATACAGCATTAAAGACCAAACAAATAACACCAATTTATATTCCAAGACAATTAACCGAGCACTGTAGGCAGTAATGCATACAAAGGTTTATAAGTCCTCACCTGGGCTATAGTAATTTCCTTGGAAAATCCGACACATTCTCTTGCCTCGACATGTCCTATATTATAACACAACATGGTCACATATATGACGAACATAGAACATGATAAATGCATGCTGGTTATGTGACTATATCACTATATCATCGTAAGTCTTCCAGCCCGATCTTGTTTATAAAACCTGAGTCTAGGGCCGTTTACTACCCAAGTCAGAGTCCAAACCCCAAAGATCCAATCCCACTCATGATCCACATCTCCATGTCACGGGCCTAAGATTCACAGGCCTAAAGCCCAACTACGTCCGAAATCAATATCCAGGCCTAAAGCCCTTATCATAAAAAACCACCATAGAACCCAAACAAGTCCTTGGGCTTAAAGTCCATCTCTTATTAAGTCCAATTACGTCATGTAGTAGCATAGTGTTTTGTTAATCAGGCCCGGTTTCCCTTGGTCCCGTTCTATGTTCTTCCTCGAGCCCATGGATACCCGTCCTAGAGGTACTATTCACGTCGGAGAATTTTCCGGCCACGTGTCACTCTCTCATCACACTCGATTCCCACTATTTCCGTTTCTTTTCGATACATGAGTTACAAACATTTACCGTACATAATATGTACAAGATTAAACTACAGCCAACTGGGAATTACCGTTAACAACCAGAGAAGAATTCTGTCTTGCCGGAACAATGCCCGAACTTCGTTGGATAAATCCCGAGCTCGCCAGAACAGTAAATTGTCCGCCGGATTTCGGTCAATCCTCACAAGAAAAATGACCCGAGCTCGCCGGAATTTCCACAGCAGTCCCGAAACATCCCACCCCAAATTGTCCAACCCGGAGAGATGCAAGACAACAATCAAATCAACAAAAACAACCCCACCAAGCGTTAAAACAGAAGAGACGAGTTTAGAAATTGGATCCTTACCGGAGTAAGGCAACCCGAGTAGCCACAGGACAGATTCGCACCTACTCTTTACCGAAGATGAACGAATGCTGGCCGGAACAAGCAGGGCCCGAGTCTCAACAACCCACTATCGGCGACCCAACCACCAGCTAGAACCACACTACACCGCCAAACAACACCACAACCCCGCAGCTTCACAGCACACACAACCCGACACCAAACAAAAGAGATGAATGCCCTACTAACATCAAAGCCCGAAAACAAAAGAGAAGGAAGAGGAAGGGAGATCCGGGTCTTACCGAGCAAAAGACAACAATGAAAACTCGTGCCCCGACCTCTAGACCTCCATGTAGCAACCCGGCACACCAAACGCCCAGCTGACGGCGGCACAAGACCCCTTGTCCACTGGCCACGTCTGCCGGAACGACCTGCACCGACCTCTCTCCCAAACCCGGGTGCGTCGAGGCGTCAACCACAGCCCCGAATCATACCCTGGCGACGGTCCAAGTGGTGGCGGCGTTTGATTGGAGAAGGAGAGGAGATGGTGGTGTCGGTGTGTTGTAGATGAGATAAGAGAGAGAGAGAATACGGAAGAGATAAGTTGAGAGATGAGGGCGTCGGTGCGGCTGGGTGAAAAAAAGAAAGGAGAAGAGAAAAGAGAAAAGACAAGAAAGAAAAGGGAAGGGAAAACTAGGGTTTGGCCAGCCAAGCTGAACGACCCGTCGTTCGCTTAGGCGCGGTCAACCCACCTCTCCAGTCAACATTTTTTTTTTTGGCTGAATCTGTGTGTGATATAGGAAATACTTTGAGGTTCGAGACATGAAGTAGATTATGGATTTTTGGTCTCGAGGTATTCACAATTGGAGTGATGATCTTGTCACTTAGGTAACAATTTTGGGTTCTGTTGTCTGTGGATATGATTAATGAATTAAAAGAATGAATATGTTTGGTTGAGTGATGATAAATGAAATTATTTATGGATTCTGGTATTATCAATGGTGACGATGAGTGGATGAGACTCATGGGTTAATGTTTTGATCTAGCGCTTCTTGATCATGTTAGACTAAGTCAATGATTGACTTGGGTATATTGGAGTTCTTGCTTGGAAATGTATTTGATGGACATGATGGTTCTACTTGGTGGTTTGGCCTACGGTATTTTGATACCGGGTGACACTTGTTTGTGTCAGCTAAGCACTTGGTTGCTTGACTTATCTTGAAATTTCGAGGACGAAATTTTGTTAAGTGGGGTAGAACTGTAACGCCCCGAATTCTCGTTAATTAAGTTTTAAGGAATTTTCGGGATTTTTAAAATTTATTCCCATTTTACCCTCGGGTTATTTCCGAGTCTTTGGCCAAGGAAATTATTCCTATTCCTTGGAAATATTCCTTTATTTAGGAGTTAATCCTAAGACGAGGTTGAGGTTCGAACCGTTTCGAGTTTGGACATGAAACGGAGCTTTTGGAGTAGTTTGGGTAAAACTACGTCGTTTTGAGGTTTGTTTAAAAAAAAAAAAATGTTGACTGGAGAGGTGGGTTGACCGTGCCTAAGTGAACGACGGGTCGTTCAGCTTGGCCGGCCAAACCCTAGTTTTCCCTTCCCTTTTCTTTCTTGTCTTTTCTCTTTTCTCTTCTCCTTTCTTTATTTCACCCAGCCGCACCGACGCCCTCATCTCTCAACTTATCTCTTCTGTATTCTCTCTCTCTCTCTTATCTCATCTACAACACACCGACACCACCATCTCCTCTCCTTCTCCAATCAAATGCCGCCACCACTTGGACCGTCGCCAGGGTATGATTCGGGGCTGTGGTTGACGCCTCGACGCACCCGGGTTTGGGAGAGAGGTCGGTGCAGGTCGTTCCGGCAGACGTGGCCAGTGGACAAGGGGTCTTGTGCTGCCGTCAGCTGGGCGTTTGGTGTGCCGGGTTGCTACATGGAGGTCTAGAGGTTGGGGCACGAGTTTTCATTGTTATCTTTTGCTCGGTAAGACCCGGATCTCCCTTCCTCTTCCTTCTCTTTTATTTTCAGGCTTTGATGTTAGTAGGGCATTCATCTCTTTTGTTTGGTGTCGGGTTGTGTGTGCTGTGAAGCTGCGGGGTTGTGGTGTTGTTTGGCGGTGTAGTGTGGTTCTAGCTGGTGGTTGGGTCGCCGACAGTGGGTTGTTGAGACTCGGGCCCTGCTTGTTCCGGCCAGCGTTCGTTCATCTTCGGTAAAGAGTAGGTGCGAATCTGTCCCGTGGCTACTCGGGTTGCCTTACTCCGGTAAGGATCCAATTTCTAAACTCGTCTCTTCTGTTTTAACGCTTGGTGGGGTTGTTTTTGTTGATTTGATTGTTGTCTTGCATCTCTCCGGGTTGGACAATTTGGGGTGGGATGTTTCGGGACTGCTGTGGAAATTCCGGCGAGCTCGGGTCATTTTTCTGGTGAGGATTGACCGAAATCCGGCGGACAATTTACTGTTTTGGTGAGCTCGGGATTTATCCAACGAAGTTCGGGCATTGTTCCGGCAAGACAGAATTCTTCTCTGGTTGTTAACGGTAATTGCCAGTTGGTTGTAGTTTAATCTTGTACATATTATGTACGGTAAATGTTTGTAACTCATGTATCGAAAAGAAACGGAAATAGTGGGAACCGAGTGTGATGAGAGAGTGACACGTGGCCGGAAAATTCTCCGACGTGAATAGTACCTTTAGGACGGGTATCCATGGGCTCGAGGAAGAACATAGAACGGGACCAAGGGAAACCGGGCCTGATTAACAAAACACTATGCTACTACATGACATAATTGGACTTAATAGGAGATGGGCTTTAAGCCCAAGGACTTGTTTGGGTTCTATGGTGGTTTTTGATGATAAGGGCTTTAGGCCTGGATATTGATTTCGGACGTAGTTGGGCTTTAGGCCTGTGAATCTTAGGCCCGTGACATGGAGATGTGGATCATGAGTGGGATTGGATCTTTGGGGTTTGGACTCTGACTTGGGTAGTAAACAGCCCTAGACCTCAGGTTTTATAAACAAGATCGGGCTGGAAGACTTACGATGATATAGTGATATAATCACATAACCAGCATGCATTTATCATGTTCTATGTTCGTCATATATGTGACCATGTTATGTTATAATATAGGACATGTCGAGGCAAGAGAATGTGTCGGATTTTCCAAGGAAATTACTATAGCCCAGGTGAGGACTTGTAAACCTTTGTATGCATTACTGCCTACAGTGCTCGGTTAATTGTCTTGGAATATAAAGTGGTGTTATTTGTTTGGTCTTTAATGCTGTATGCATGCTTGCCTGTTGTGCTGTTGTTGCTATTTGCAAAGTGAATTGTGTTGATGTTACCTATGACGTGGTGTGCCTGATTATGTGGCCTGTTGTCTGGTGTGATGTATTGTGCCTGTCTAGTATGACTTGTTTGGTTATATGATAAACACATGAGGTTTAGATTGTGGTTTGTGGGATGGACTATGGGCTGGGGCCCGGACTGGAGGATAAGATATTAAATCCACACAACACTGTTGATCATAACTTATGGTACAACTCTTAAAACATTATTGAGAATAACAAACTAAAATAATTCTACTGTGGGGCTGTTGACCGGTTGGTTCGAGCGGGAAGTGTTACCCCTCGGGATTTTATGCGATTTAGCATATGGGTCTGTTATGACCGGTTCTACCTCCCTCTTTCTATCTCCCCCTTTCTACCTCCCTCTTTCTCTCTGTCTCTCTCTCTCTATGAATATGTTTGGGCTTCGTGCCTGGTTTATTTGGGCTTATGCCTGGTTGTCTCATGAGACGGGACCGAGCTCGACGCACACAGTAGAGGGCCCTAATAAAATATTTAACCTTAATAACAAAGATAATAATATAAGTAATGACAAGTGATGGTTTGTAGTCTGATGATGTCTTGCTCTGTGTATTGTGGTTGTTGTTGTTTGATGCCGGTGTACTTGTAGTTGATTTGTAATTGTATATTATTGGTTTATTTGTTTGCGGTGAGACAGTGGTTGGTCTCACCCCCTCACAGTTTTACACAGGTTAGCTGATCGATGATCAGAGGTGCAAATCAGCAGGTGGCGGTGCTTCCCTCTCCTCGGGTCGGATCCATAGAGTTCACTGCATACATGTTATCATATGTATAGTCTTCCACTGCATACTCGTTGTTGTGTAATTTGTTGTGCAATTGTTCATTGATTATGTTGTTGATAATGTATCCCGGGTAGAAGGGCATTTTGGTCACTTCACATGCTATACATTCTTTAATGGATGATTTGGGATACGGGTGTCCCGGGAATGATAAGGCCAATTTGGTCAATCCATAATTAATTTTTAACTTATATTAACAAGTTGGGACACGGGCGTTTCATGCCAAATCCTTATGCATGAAAAGGGAACAAATTAGAGCCCTAAGTCGAGTCATAATTTCGAAAAAGAAAAAAATTTACTGAGTGGATTGAATGGTTAGACAAAACAATGAATAGTGACTAAAAGGCGGTGCCGGCGGTCATCTTGGCTTGGCCGCCAGCTGGCGGCGGTCATGGCGACTTGTCCGCCGGCTGGTGGCGGTCATACGACCCAGTTCCGACTCTTACTCGGTTTTGGAGTCCAATTCTTGATGGGAGAAGGATTTAACCGACTTTTAACCTTTATAAAAGCAACTAGAGACCCCTAGGATGTTCATAAATGCCTGAGAGCAGAGGATTGAGTGCTAGGACACCGTAGGCGACAATTTTCACGCTAGAGTGCAAGCTTGGATGAAGAGTATTTCCAAAGCCATTCAATATAATTTCTTGGATTTGAAGAGGTTGTTCAACCTGAGGTTCGTGCAAGTCCAACCGGAGCTGATAAGGGTTGCAGCGACGTTTTGGGATAGAGAGAACCATGTATTCCGCTTTGGGGATGATATGATGGAGCTTTGGCCGACGGTGGAGGAGTTCGACGCTCTCCTTGGATTGACAACAAGCGACACCGAAGATCAACTTACCGGGGAGATAAAGAACAGAAAGATTGTTGCTGCATCGTATAATGCTCCGTATGCAAAAAGAGTGTGCACCTAATTATTAATATCCAAAGACTGGTAGGACGCTCTCTTGATAGACAAAGATTACATCGACTTGGGCCCATTGATCTCTCTATATCATGTAGACGGAGACGAGTCACTCAGAAGCAGCTGGAGAGAGAAGAGGAAACGGGTCATATCCTTCGTCATGAAGAATGAATTTTTGCTAAAGACACGTCATGGCATGGGTCACGCCATTCTTGAAGACTATGTCGAACAACTATACAGGGGAAATAGTATTGTTCCTATTGTGGTGGGCGAGACCCTTAATGCGCTAGACGCTCTTGCGGATGACTTGAATGGACCAATTGGCGGTTCTCCATTACTATTACAAATGTGGCTGTGCAAACATCTCAAGATCATTGAACGACCGATATCATTGAACTACACATCGGCAGGCTATTCAACAAGGCGTCGACTCCAATCCTTTGCGACTATGAGAGAATGGCTCTCCTATATGCATCATTTGACTTCCAATGATATAGTGTGGCATTGCAACTGGCTGAAGGTTATACGCATGGCGAGGGACACATTCTGCAATGAAGTGGTGCTACTACCCGGCATCAAGCAGTCTACTTATTACAATACAGCGCGGATTATGAGACAAATTGGTCAAGCTCAAGCGGTTCCTTGTATGATCACCCCTCCTATCCAATGGACTATGGATGGAAATCTCATGGGGATTATTTGTAGCGGTTGGAAACTCTTGACTGGGATTGGTATGGGAACGCACGCATTGGAGCCTCCTATTCCATGGTATAGGGAGTGGCTAAGGGACACGACTAAGCCACATGAGAAATTGCTACGCGCGAAGCGACGGAACATCATGGGTAATTCTGAGCCATCTAGAGCTGAGTCCGTAGGACATACTGAGTCAGAGGAAGAAGATAATGACAAGAATTGGAGACATAAACACCCTAGGCATTAGTGACTTATGATAAAGAATGTTATTTCCATTTATGAGTATGCATAATAACAATGAGACCAAATAAGTTCCGGTTTTTAGTCAACTTGGGAACTTTTATTGATGTAATAAGAGACCGAACCTTTGCAGGCTTCCTACGTATCTGTGCTTTGCGACTGTGTTTATTTTGTTGTTATGCTTGTATTTACACAGAATCAGGTCTACGTAGTTCTTTGAACAATGTTTTGAGCGCTACACATAGTATTTCTTGAGTTGGTCCATGTTGACTGAGTCTTTAAACTCGTTGCTGTCTAGATCTCGAATCCTTGTTGCCCCTCCAAGAAGGATTTCTTTGATAATGTATGGTCCACACCAATTAGTCCTGAACTTGCCCCTAGGATCATGCACCGGTTGCCGTATCTCCTGAAGCACTAAGTCGCCTTCTTTCATCCCTCGAGACTTAACCCTTTTGTTGAATGCACGCACCATACGCCTTTGAAAACCTTGGACATGGTATAAAGCTTGCAAACACTTTTCATCGAGTAGTGTGAGCTGATCTAGGCATTCTTGAATCTATTTTGTCTCAGGAATCATGCTCTCGCGGGCCACCTTTAGAGATTGGACCTCAAGTTCAACGAGTACAACCTCCATGCCATATACAAGTGAGTACGGTATAGCGCTAGTGGATGAACAGATAGACGTGCGATATCCCCATAGTGCTAATGGTAACTTTTCCGACCACTCTCATTGTGTAGTAAGCATCTTCCTGATGATCGTCCCGAGGTTTTTGTAGCAGCTTCCACAGCTCCATTAGTTTGAGGTTGATAAGGCGACAAATTGTGATGCTTGATGGCGTAGCGGCCGTATAACCTTTCCACATCGGCTTTGAAGTGAACACCGTTGTCAGATATTAACTCAGAAGGAACACCGTACCGGCAAATGATGTTGTTACGGATGAATTTGGCGACTTTCTTGGCATTAAGAATGGCGAAGGACTCTGCTTCAACCCATTTGGTGAAATAATCGATAGCCACTAAGATGTACTCGTGCACATTAGATGACTTAGGAGAGATCTTGCCAAAGATGTCAATACCCCATGTAGAGAATGGCCAAGGCGACGACAGAGGCGTAAGAGGAGACGGTGGGAGAAGTTGAAACTTGGCGTGCACTTGACATGTGTGACAAGACTTGGCATGTTTAGCACAATCGGCATCCATAGTAGACCAATAGTATCCCAATCATAGGATTTTTCGAGCCAGCATTTTTCCACCCATGTGTGGGCCTTCGTTTTCTCCATGCACCTTTTCCATGATTCTTTGAGCTTCATTAGTACGACACAGAGTAAATGAACCCCACTGGCATGTCTTTTGTATAACTTGCCAGCTCATAGAATGTATCCAGTGGCGAGTTGTTTCAGAGTTTTTCTTTCTTTACTAGTTGCATGCTCAGGATAAGATCCATCATATAAGAGATTGTATATATCGGTGTACCAATGTTGCCCCTCGGCATTTGCATTGCCCAAGGTTTAGGAGGGTTGACTTGTTTCGGCCACAGTGACAGCCACAGTTGCCTCTTGGTCGGTGCAAATGGTATGGATGAGGTTCTTGAACCATGGCTTTGCAATGGTAGATTCTTGGTGGAATGATGGCTCGGTGTTCTTTTGAATTCCAATAGGTAGGATGATGGCATTCCTAGGCATGCCAATCATGGATGCTAAGATGGCAAGTGCATTGGTGAATTGGTTATTCCTCCTGGGGACATAATAGAAAGCTACCTCCTCGAACGTGGCGGCTAGCCCTTGTAGATATTCGTGATAAGACATAATTTTGTCCTCTTTGATCTTCCATTCACCCATGACTTGTGAAATTACCAGAGGAGAGTCACCATATACCCGGATTCGCCGTATACCAAGGTTAAGTGCAGTTTCGAGCCCAATAGTACATGCTTCGTTTTCGGCTATGTTGTTCGTGGCTTCAAATTCTAGTTTGCAGGATAGAGGATAAGTGACTTTGTCGGGTGAGATGAGGATTATTCCGGCATCGAATCCGCTTCTGTTGGCTGCACCGTCCAAGTACATCTCCCATGCTGGGATGGTGAGTGTCAAGATACCTTCTTCGGGGAATTGAGGCTCGAATCTTTCGTTCTGAGTCACCGGTTGAGAGGCCAAGAAATCCGATATGGTGCTTCCCTTAATAGCCTTTAGAGACACAAACCGGATGTCAAATCGAGATAAAATCGTGACCCAACGAGCCGTCTTGCTACTCGGTACCGGTTTCTCTAGGAGATACTTGATAGGATCCATTCGGGAGATGAGTAGCACCTCATGTGTCACAAAGTAGTGTCTCAATTGTTGGCAAGCCCATGTCAATGCGATGTAAGTCTTCTCAATCATGTTATACTTGGCTTCATAATCAGTCATCTTCTTGCTCAAGTAGTAGATGGCATTCTCAATGCAAGAGTCAGGCAAATATTGTGCGAGCATAGCACCCATGGCATTGTCAGTCACAGTAAGGTATAGAAGAAGTGGTTGACCCGATCTAAGCGGTTGTAAGAATAAAAGATTGGATATATACTCCTTGATTCCACTCGGTTGATGCCCCTTTCTTCAAGAGTCGATGAATAAGCGTGCAAATACTGGATAATTGTGCGATGAACCTACTAGTGTATTGTACACGGCCAAAGAAACCTCGAATCTCCTTCTCGGTTCTTGGAATTGGGATTTCTTAAATTGCCTTGATCTTGCTAGGGTCGACTTCGATTCCTCTCTCACTGACCATGAAACCTAGTAGCTTACCGGCCTTTACACCGAAGACACATTTTTGCGGGTTGATCCTTATGCCGAATTTCCTACATCTCTCGAAGAATCGCCGTAAATTGGGTACATGTGACTCATTGGTTTGCGACTTGGTGATCATATCATCAACATATACTTCCACTATGTCATGCATCATGTCGTGAGTAAGAGTAGTAGCCATTCGTTGGTAGGTGGCGCCGGCATTGATGAGTCCAAAGGGCATTACCTTGTAGCAGAAAGTTCCCCATTCCGTGAGAAAAGCCGTCTTGTGCTTATCCTTGGGTCCCATGAGTACTTGGTTGTAACCAAAAAATCCATCCATGAATGATAATAGTGCGTGGCCAGCGGTAGCGTCAACTAGTAGATCAATATGTGGCAACGGAAACTCATCCTTAGGATATGGTTTATTCAAATCTCAATAGTCAACACACATGCAGACCTTGCCATCTTTCTTTGGTACAGGGACGATATTGGCTAACCATTCGGGGTAGTCTATAACTTCTACGAATCCGGCTTGGAGTTGCTTTTCTACTTCCTCCTTTACCTTGCGTGCCCATTGTGGTTGGAGGCGGCGGGCCTTTTGCTTGACAGGTTTGGCATTCGGAAAAGTCGGGATACGATGTTGGGAAATTTCTGGAGCAATATAGGGCATATCTTTGTACGACCATGCAAATACGTCCACATATTCTCAAATCAAGGCGGAGAGCTCTTCCTTAATACTATCGGTTAGTGTAGCGCTCATTTTGGTGATTTTAGGTTCCGTTTTAGTTCCCAAGTTAATTTCAATTGATTCACCCTCATTAGATTGAGATAGAGTGGGTGTTTCATGAAGTTTATTTAGTTCATCATCATTATGCACATCATCCATGCAAATAACATCATCATCACAAACACCAATGTAAGGTAATGTAAGCTTCATATTATTCTTTGAAAAACGCAAAACATCATTATCCTCGAAAGTATTAGATGATTCAAATTGAAAATCGGGAGGGCGACATGGTTGCTCCTCTTTAATATCGAAGTGGAGGAGCTGCTGCTAACAACCCTTGTCGCCGTCCCTGTTCATGCGAGGACCACCGGACGCACCCTCGACCCGCCTCCTCGCTGCTCATCGTGAAAGAGCAGCACCCCACCGGAGCTGGACGCCATGGTGGAGAGCGCCCCCAACGAGGGCGGTGGCTGGTGATTTGGAAGAGAGGAGTAGGAGACTCAGGAGAAAGAAAAGAAAAGAAAGAGACGAGAAAGAAAAGAAATGGAAAGAAAAGGAGGAGAAAACGCGTGGAGGAGAAAGGAAAAAGAAAAAGAAAATATTAGGGGAGTGGGGGTGCCATGGAGTGTGGGCAGCACCTCACACCCGCCCAGAATTCGTGGAGGTCCTCATGCATTGAGTGGACCTTACCAAGTTCATAAAAATTAGAATGTATATATATGTATTATATAAATAGGTTAATAGGTCTTAAAAAAATTTTACAGATCCTTGGGACGGAATAAAAATGGTGTTTCTTGGAGATGCTTGCAGAAAAAATAGGTCTAGAAAGCAGGACTTACAAAGTCACCAACAATTAAAATATATGACAGGTTTAAATTAAATTTCGCTACAGCCTTCTTATTAGTGAAGAATAGATACTGCGGTCAAAAGTCAGACTAAGAAGTCCACACGTGAGGACCCAAGTTGCCGGATCTGTCGGGAAAAAATATAAATGTTATATATATAAAAAAAATAAAAATTATTTAGGTTCTCTTGAATATTTCAAGCAGGTTTGCAACATAAAAAATAAGCAGGTCCTCGACAAAGAAATAAAATTGAAGAGTAGGTACTCGTAAAGCTTTTACCATAGTCGTTAGCATTTAAAAGAACAGTGTCTGCCGGGTTGACTGCAGGTATTTTACCAACAATCCAATAGCAGGTCCTACCGAGTTAATAGATCTTCAATGATATCCAAAACATAAACCCATCCAGCGATGCATAATCAGGTTCTTTTAATGTTCGTATTATATGTACAAGAATAAGTAAATTGTTAATAGTTTTTTGTTAAATTAGGATGATCGATATTACGATATGCCTCCATATTTCACGCGGTTATTTATGAACCCATTATTCATTTTTGCTCGTGATATGAATTCGAGCAATAAAATGTCTTCCTTTGCTATTTTCGAATCATGCCAAATGATTGTAATCCATATCGTTGATTATTTCTTAATTTATTTGGCAACAATATCTCGCATGATTGTTATGAAAAAATGATGAAAACTACAATATTTATGAGAATGCCTTTTGATCTAATTTTATTTTGGGCATGGCTCACCAGATGCCTCACCCGATGAGGAATAAAAGTTATTAGGTCCAGGAAAATTCTTCAAAGGTGTAAAAGGAAGGGCGGAGTTTCGAAACAATTCCGCTCGTCCCGAAGATGTTTTCATTGTTTAAATGCCAATTTGAAGCAGATCCTGTAGAGTCGGCTCAGGTTCGATGAGGATCCTGAGGAGA
This sequence comes from Turnera subulata, assembly GCA_028386065.3. NCBI lineage: Eukaryota > Viridiplantae > Streptophyta > Magnoliopsida > Malpighiales > Passifloraceae > Turnera > Turnera subulata. Next base: position 42,607 of record JAKUCV010003735.1, read on the forward strand.
AACCAATAGATACTCAAGTGAGGACTAAAAGATTCTCAACAAAGTCATATGTCACCAAAATGCATACATCAAAAGGCAAAACAGGGACTAAATTAGAGAAACTTCAATGGAGATTTTAATACGCAGGATCTTCTCAATAATACTATTGGAAAGGAGGACAAGTCCCCAAGCCCTTGGAAGAACATGTTTCTATTGGAGGTCCCGGAATTGGTCTCAGCCAGATGTCCCGGAACAGGAGCATGCCGAATGCCCAGGTCTAAATGTGAGGGCCTACTGGAAAGAATAGCTTCTGGAGAACTCCTAGTGAGGCATCACCCATCTAGAGAAGCGTAGGACGATTACAGGTTCTAAAGATGCCATATGAAGGTGGTGTAGGTCCTACGAAGCTTTCTTCACAATAATTTATACTTGATGGAACTTGAAGAGAGGCTAATGGAATGAATCCAACTGCCCGCAATTCATCAACGACCCAATAGCAGATCTTATCAGAGTAACAGATGCTAATGCTCGAGAAGTGAACAAATCTTAAAGCTTCCGAGAAAGAAAAAATACTCAGAAATAGATGCTGCCAAAGTGATAGGTCCCCAAAGAAGCTCCTATAAAGATGGAACAAAAATAGAAGCTCACCCCTGAAACAAACACAATATAGGTCCAAATGCTCTAGAAGACAAAATGCTCAACAAAACTCTTGAAATAGGTGCATAACAAGGTGATCAAAGAAACAATGAATGTCCAAATCAACTATCAAAGCAGAACTTAAGGGAACAATTAGTTCTCTTTTCAAGTAGCTGTATGAGGTTCTATAGGAGGAGACCCTCCTTCTAGCGCCATAAAGGTTCCAGGTTTCAGATTCTGGATTCCAAGCTGAACATGTCTAAAGAACCAATAAATGAACATTGTTTACGTTCGTGTCAAGCCTCAACAGTTGTTCGTGAGGCTCCCACAGAGGATGCATAGGATGTTAAGGGACGCTCTATAGGAGATGCAATTATCAAAAAATACTCCCGCAATGAATGCACACGTCGAAGTCGATACGCTTAAAAGCTCAACAAATACTTCCTGAAGCCTTAAAGGAAGTCACAAAATACAGGAAATCCAAAGTGAAGAAAGCTGAGAAAGAAGGAGGTTCGTATGATGATGCCAGAACCTCGAGGAGTTTCTGTGGTGGCAGCACAAGCCCCATGAAACCACGACAAATATAATAAACGGTAGGTGAAGCTCTAAGGGAGATAGTTGGTGCCAATGAAGAATTCCTAGCAATTACTAGAAGCTCAAAGAATCCTCAAGAAATTTTAAGGAGTAAAATAACAGCGACTGGACATCTTATAAAAGATAATAAGATACCAGCCGGGGGGGCTAGACGTCCAAAGGAGTTATACAAATAAGTATATCCAAAACAAATTCCTACATGGGAGATAGGTATCACAATAAGAGCTTCTGCGAAGGAAAAAGATGCCAAGGATGCTCTTGAAACGAACAAACGATCAAGTCAACATCAGAAGGTGGAGGTTCGCACTAATTAACCAAGTTCAAAGTAGAAAGACAATAAAGAAGCTCGTACAAAGGCAGGAAACGATTCAGAGACCCTCGCCAAGCTATGTGCTGAGGAAAAGAGGAAAGCAAGTTTCAAAGTGCACCTCAATGGAAGCATGCTTTAAGCAAAGCAAGAAAAATTTAGGAGAGGAGAATCATTATGAAAAATAAGCCAGGTTCCTGTCAAAGGTGAAAAGGAAATTTTCTTCTGAAAAACAGGAAGTTTATGAGGAAACTGACATGATGCAGTGACGGCAGCAGGTTCTCTATGCAGATCCTCGAAAATAAGATGCTTCAGCATAACCGAGAACCTGAGCAGGTACACGTGAAATGAATAACTTGAAGACCCCATGAGAGGAACAAACGCAAAGAGCAATCCTATGAAGGGGTCATAAATTAAAGGAGACTCCTGCAAAAGGCGACCAAACCACTAAATGGCCTTTATAAGGCTGACAGGTACCTCAAGCGGTGCCCATAAGCGAACCAACACCTAACGAAGCTCCCGTTGAGACGGAGAAGAGATGCAACAAGAAGCTTGTAACAGCCCGGGTAAAAATTTGGAATTTTACCGGGACTGTAAAAGTCTTTTTACAGCGATTTACCGAAAGAATTAATCTTCGGTAATTAATTCAAGGTAAATCGAGCGTCGTTTTTTGTAACCGAGGGTTTTCCCGCGCTCGAGATTTTTCCATGGATTTTTTGGGCCTAAGTCGGTATTTTTCGGGTCCCGGAATTCTCGGAAAATCACACCGGAAAATAACTAAGGGGGGTATCAGTTATTTTCTGGTCCAGTCGGGACACGACTGCATGATTGAATCATGCAGCCGTCTCCCACTGCACAGCTTGTGAACCTTACCTGTGCTGCCCGTGACCTGCTCTTCCCTGCTTCCTTTTTCACGCTATCTCCTGCTTCACCTTGTAACCTGCAAAACCCATCACTCTTTCTTCGTTTTTCTTTCTTCTTCTTTTTCATTCTTCCCGTGTACAACCTCTTACCCGAAACCACACACAACACACCATTACCGAGCCACCACCATCTACACCAACTCTTCTCCTCCCTTCCCCGCTACAGCCGACCCTACGACCAGCCATCACCACCATCTGTCTCCTCTGCGTCAACCGACACCAACCACCCGAGACCACCACCGTGCCTGCACCGGCAAGCGCGCCACCACCGAGACCGCCTTCGTCCTTCCTCTTCCACGCAAGAGGCAACTACCCGACCAAGCCGACGTCGCGACCCAACACCACCTCGTCGCCGCCACCATCTTCTCCTTATCCTTCCTCTCGTCGTCGACCTCCCTGCTCTCCTCGTCGCTGCAGGTCACGCCGCCCGCGCCAAGATGCTGTGATGCCCGACGTGCAGACCCGACTCCACCCGCGAGCAGAGCAAGCGACGCCGCCCCCGAGTCCTGCAGTTGCTAGCCGAAGCCTTCGTTCCTGCGTCGCCTCTGCTTCAGTCATCTCGTCGTCCTGCTGCCTTTCCTTCACGCCGCCGTTGAGCTCATCCAAGGTGAGCAGTGGCAGTTGATGGCATCACGCGGGTCGACCCGTTTGTGACGGGTTTGACCCGAATTCTCTAGGGTTGAACTGGGTTTGGGTTGAATTGATTTTGGGCTTGGGTATTTAGTATGTGCTGGTATGGGTTAGTTTGGTTATTTGAATGGGCTGTGTTGCTAACGGACTTAGACTAGTGGGCTTGGATTCTGTCATGGATACACTTGGGTTATATGGGGCTAAGCACTGGGCTGGGCTTGCACTATTTGGCCTAGTCCGGAAATTAAAAAATAATAATAATAAATATCAAAGAATAAATATATTCTGGGGGGAAATGAATAATATGGATTAAATATGGTTTCTGGAAATAAAATAATCAATGGTATATGGTTACATCTTGTGTAAATAAATGGAGTAATTACCCTAATATAACATTTTCAAGAGATTTAGATAATTATAACATGATACTTTAAAAATATATATATTGAAAATGCTTTACCGGGAAAATATATATATGGTATACCTAAGTAATATTTCTGGAAAAAGAATGTTATGTTGATAACATAATTATTTAGGGATGTATTATATCTTTAGAAATAAATATGCATACCTATATTTATTTTCAGAAAATATGTTTATAAGATTATAATTTCTGGAAAGAATACATGCTTACCTTAATATATATATTTGATAAATAATAATTTTCTGGATATATATATATATATATATATATATATATATATATTTATATTAATTTATGTTTCTAGGGAAATAAAGAATATGACATAATTTATTGTATGGAAATATTTTCTTCAAAAAAAATTTTAATTAAAGTATGGTACCGAAGTTATATTCGGATATACGTATGGTATAATATTTTCGGTAAAAGATGATAATAAAAGATATGTAACCAGGATGCGGTATTTCGCAGTTTTGGCATCATAGCATACCGATTATGTGCATTTATGTGTATATATTGCTTTGTTGTATAGGTTCGGATATCGGGCAGTTTCCCGAGGAGCCGACTTGGGACCGGTCATTGTTTCCAGAGTTAAGTAACAGGCCAAGGTGAGGTTAAGTAAATATTTATATACATCCTGTGATATCAAGTTGCTGTTTGTTTGCTATATGTGACATTTGCTGGTATGAAACTTTGCGGCTGTGTATGGTTTGTTGTGTGATGATTTAAGTTGATAATTGTTGCCGTTGATGTTGTTGAAGTTATTGTTGCTGTTGATATTATTGATGATGTTGGAATTGTGGATATAAGTAAGACTATTACTGTTGTTGATTGTGAGAAATGTGTAAGTTGAGTACCGAGGGTACTAGTATGGGAATAGTTTGGAATAAGTTTATATTATCCAGATGAGCGGAGAGGCTGCGAGCCTGCTCGGGATAATGTGTTGATGATTGGTTAACAGTATTGTGGTATCAAGACTAAAATGGTAATCTTAATAAACTGGATACACTTAGACATCTAGTAAGTCACAATTAAATGTTGGAACAGCCAGATGGTAGTCTTATTTTATGGTGCTGGGGGAGAGTGTGCTTGGGGTCTGCTCCCTGTCTGTACCAATTTTTATATTACGCACTGGGGGAGAGTGTGCTTGGGGTCTGCTCCCTGTCTGTGCCAATTATACGTGGAGGTACCAGGGCGGGGTCCACAGGCTAGCTAGCTTGACTACCAAGCGACGGCCATCATTCAACTTGTGATAGGGCCCTGATAATAAAATTGGAATAGCGTGTCTAGAATCACATGTGTGTCATTTAAGGTTCGTGAGAACCTTTGTTAATTGTTGGTGATGTGACTTGGAAATTTACGGTTGTTGTATATGTATATTTGCTTATGGGTTTTACCCGGTGAGCACTTCGGACTCACCCCTCATCTGCGGGCTTTCATCCCGTAGGTTGAGTTATTTGTGGTCCAGGTATGTTGCATTCCAGACAGGCTACGGCGTCATCCCTTGGACAAGACTCGGATCCATTAGTTGCATCATGGGTTGCATACAGTGTCTTTGTGAGTCGTTAAGTCTTCCGCTGTGCTGTTTATTGCTATTGTTGGGCCATTGGGCCGGTTGTGTTATTGTTGATGTTTCCGGGGTTTGGGTGACATGATTTGATGTTGGGCCAATGGGCCAGGTTTTTTATGTTTATGTTGTGACATTGGGCGATTGGGCCGGTTTCTTGGATTTACTCATTGATATTTTCTTTGGGCCATTGGGCTGGGTTACTTGTTATATTTACTGTCGTTATAGTTCCGGCACGTGTTTACTATGTATGGTAAATACGGGTCGGGGGCGTTTCAAAGCTTGTGCTGGGGGCTACTGCTCGAGGCTCCAAAGAGCTCAACATGCTCTAATGAAAATGAAGCATAAAATAGGCAAGCTCAAACTTAGAGAAATTCTAAGCTTACCTAGGGGACATGATCTCTCATAAACTCACCTGAGTGAGGAAACCACGTTCGGCTCCAAAATATACAGGTTCTCTTCAAAAGCAAGTTGTACAAGGCTCGATAGCAAGGGAGAGCAAAACGGTAAAGATTGAGGAAGAAATACCTAAAATGCATAAGGCTTCGTGGATACCATGAATCGCAAGGCCTCAATGTAGCCAGAAATAGCGAAAAGGGCCACGAATGCTATAGCACAAATTGGAGGTTTTAGATTCAATTAGAACCAAAAGCTCTCTTGAGTAAACGAGGCCCGTCAACTTGCTTAGAGAAGAAAATTGCAACAAATCGCAGGTAGACGATGAAGCAACTGCAATCCAAATATAATGCAAAATTTAAGATCCTACAACACAAATAGCCTTCTAAGGCAAAGGCCCTCGTGCCCAAAATTATAATGAGCAAGGCCATGGTACCTTGTACCAATAAGAGCCCCGAAGCTCAAAGGTCCTCGTGCCCAAAAATTATAATGGGCAAGGCCATGGTACCTTGTACCAATAAGAGCCCCGAAGCTCAAAGGCCCTCGTGCCCAAAGTTATAATGAGCAAGGCCATGGTACCTTGTACCAATAAGAGCCCCGAAGCTCAAAGGCCCTCGTGCCCAAAAATTATAAGGAGCAAGGCCGTGGTACCCTGTACCAATAAGAGCCCCGAAGCTCAAAGGCCCTCGCACCGAAAGTTACAATAAACAGGCCTGCTAAGGTGATATAAACTCGAAAGCACAAAAAGGCCAAAAGGTTCCTGAATACCTAAATTTACATCCAGTCCGACCAGGGTATTAAGTACCTGTAAGAGTCACTAGGAAAAGCTTTGAGGCTCTTGAAGTCCAATTGGAGACCCTACGAAAGCTGAGAGGCCGCCGAGCCTAAATCTAGGCCAAAGGTACAGAAGTACCCAAAGGTCAAAAAAGCTACGGGTGGTTGAGCCCAAACGCTAAAGGTATACCTAAAACTAAAAACTAGCTTAAAGGTTGTTTAGCCCCAAAATTAAGGCACATAATGCCCAAAATATTCAAAAAGGCTTATTGACCAAAGAGTTTAAAAGCTAAAGGCATATGATGCCCAGAACCTTCAAAAGGCTTATGGGTTGTTTATCCCGAAGCTAAGGCAGGTAATGTCTTATACAGGAGCCGATGATAGAAGCACTACAAAAAAAGGTGCCTTTTCCGGGGATTTTTTTGAACAATTTGCGGAGGTTTTGACCCCTGCAAATTGACTTTGCTGCAATTTGCGGAGGTTTCAAAAACCCCCGCTGTTACCACCGTCACAAACAATTTGCGGATGTCGTTAAGGTGACCTCTGCAGCAACCTCCGCTTGATTTTTTAATTTGCGGAGGTCGACTTTATCAAATTGTGACAGTTAACAACCCCCGCGAAATGACACTTCCCCAAAAAAATTGCAAATTGCTGAGGTTAACTTTCATTCAGTTGTGGCGGTTTACGACCTCCGCTATTTGACTAATGCACCCAAAAAAAATTACGGGGGTTTTGAACCCCACAGTTTTTTTCTCTAAACAATTAGTGTTCTAATATTTAGATTTAGATTTAGATTTCCTCTTCTGTCTTTAAAATTGCAATAATAAAAATAACACGATTGATATAAAAAATAAATTTTATTAATAATTCAAAATTATTTACATTGAATTCACCTAGAATTCCAATAAAAGTACTACAAAATTGTATAGGAGGCATAATTTAGCTCAAGCCCCCCACTGATTGCAAAATTTAGAGTTGAAGGATAAACTACACCGAGCTGTCCTAAAACAAGTTCGAAATCACTGAAGCACTCCATTTCCTTTCCATCCTTCTTTGATTTAACTGCAAATACAAAGACATCACAAAATAAGCAAAAGCCACACAAGATTGATCATCAACCTGCAAAGTCTACAAAAATTGCATACACATCACCAACGTCTGAATCACTATCAGTGCAAAAATATCAGAGAAGGAAATGAAATTAGCATTGAGGAACCATTTTGCCATCTAAGACTTATAAAAAGAATACTACCAGCTAGCTGTCCTGGATAAAATATTACGAGGAACTAGTACGAGCTAAAGCCAATTTGCCTATTATGTAATGTAGAAGAGGCCAATCAGCAGACAAGCTAGACACATGAGCACATTCAACTTCAGTTGCTACCACATATAAGTTTTGTATGAGCTAAAGAAGCAGTTTAAAGGCAGGTAACATAATTAGATAAAGCAAGATACCTAACCAACCCAGAGCCTCTAAACAAAAACAAATATAATTAATCATTGAAAAATCGCTAATGGCCCACCTCATATTATTGACAATACAGGTGTCTATGTTTCCATAGCCATATTTTCATATATTTTAACGAAATCCCAGACACCAACTTGCCCTTTCTGTTTCAATTCTATCAATAAGAAAAGAAAGAAGCATGTCAATCAATTTAAGCAAGCAAATCATTACATTGTCCGGGAAAATATATGTGTTTCGTCTAACAGCATATAGTGTTGGACTAGCCTTATCACCAGATTAAAGGATGTTATTTTTATTGGATGGAATTCCAAACTTGATGCACGCCTGTTGTGGTATCTGATAGCTGCACAACATACTTGATCCGGGATGACATATGCAGCCTTTATCTGTAGCACAGGAAAAAGGCACGAGGAAATAATATCACAGCGCATAGCTTAAGAGAACGAAATTCAAGTTCAGAAAAACAATTCTATGTAGAACCTTTGTGTGCATTTGTTTTTTAGGACCAAAATTCTATGAAAACAGTACTTTGCATAGTAAGCATTGCCAGTGACATAAAAATCACAATACTGTTTAAGAAAAAAGGCCAAATTCTCATGAATTATCCTAAACAAAGAAATAAACCAAGGAAAAAGGTTTGTGAAGAGGTTTACCGGAGGGATGCAAGGTTTAAGCTGACGCTGGAAAACAAAGTCCAAGCGATTATGGGTATTCTTATGTGGTGCTACGACGACCCCATACTCTGGTACTTACTCGATGCGGCCATGTCATTGTAGTACGTCCTGCAATTCACAAATTCCACGCCAAAAAAAAGCCTAACCAACATCATTTTTGCCGTCCAGATTCCAAGGAAAACAAAATAAGCTAGATAAATATCCAGAACATCATCAAAGAAAACAACATAAGCTCTAGGGGATCCTATACTTAAATAATTACTTCCCAGAAGTAAGAAATCCAGAAAATAAGCTGATAGCTCAACAAACCCAACCCTTGAAACAAATCATCCAGTCTTAACATCTTAAGTAAACAAAACTGGAAAAGCATATTATTGCTGCTATTACCAAGTCACTGGGATCCGTGTAAAAATCAAACCTATGAGTTGCCCGCAAATGGTCTTGCATAGGCAGGTTGTCGAGCAGGGGATTAGCAAGGAAAGGAGGCGGTGCACATGTCCCAAAATGAGTGCTACTACTTGAAGTTTCGTTATGAGCGGCCATTGCACGCATTGCGTTCAATCGTTGCTTCCTCTGGTCGGAGTCCTCCATAAAACCTGAAATTAACCAGAAAAAAGGTCAAATTTAACTGAATATAATATTAAAAGTGCAAATATCAAGTTTCATGGAAACTAACCTAGAAACAGTGACAAATTTTTCAAAGCAAGAGAATAAGATAGACGGGATGTTAATAATTGAAATTAAATCATTGCTAGCAAAAACAAAGATTGCAACTTCACTATCTTAATTTGTTCGAATTCTTAATTTTCCCAAAACTACCATTATTCCTAAGAGACCAAAAAAAAAAACTCTACTCCAAGCAATGCGAAGCATAGAAGAAGGAGACCCTGGACGCCAAATCAGCAAGGCAAAAGTAGACTACAGAAAGGAATTACCACTTAAAAATTATGATTTCCGCCTCAGAAACGAAGCCAGAGAAGAGATTGTGATGGAATTGATAGGGGGGGTTTTTGGCATCGAGATATTCGCATCTGAAAATTATGACCACAAATCAAAATTTTCACTCCAGTAACAACACTTACAATACGATCCGCATCGAGATATACAAAGAGAATCACGAAATACCAGTGGATTGAACACAGGTCGATGCCGCAGAGGCGGATTTGGCTCTCACACTTCCGAATGCGAAAATCGAACGGTGAGGGCTGCAAGCGGTGGCGAGGTACGCCGTCGATGAGGACGAGAAGGAGGGGAGATGGTGGAGAGGAGAAGAGGAAAAGAAATTACAAATTTAGGAATTTAGGAAATCGCCGTCNTAGGGTGGAGGAGGGGGATGGGGGAGTTATTTTTTTACCAATTAAAAAACATATTGGGGGGGTTAGACGCCGCCGCAATTTATTAACAAATTAAAGGAAAAAATGACAAAACAAATTGTTGGATTCCAAGCTCCGCAAAACGAACTACAACCTCCGCTATTTGAGTCACTATGTGGGGGGTTAATACCCCGCCGCTATTTGTAACAATTTGCGGGGGTTTTTCTTGACCTCTGCAATTAAATGGCCGCTAAAGGCATTATTTTTTGTAGTGAAGCTCACAAAACCATAACAAAAGAAGAGTCTCTAGTGCGCAGGAAGTTGAGGCTCACTGCAGCAATTTAATGCAGGACCTAGTTACAGAGGCTATAAGTAAAGGGAGCCCAACAAGAGTCACAAGTACTTCAATAGAACCAGCTGAGCGAGGGGCTCTCCCAATTATAATGGGCAAAACAAGAGGCCCTGATCTCCAAACATAGGATCAAATCACAAAAGCTTGCTAAACCGCAGCGAAAGAGGAAAGTGTCTTTGGAACATGCAAATGCTACAAACTGGCCCAATACAGGAACCAGAAGCTCAACTACATCAAGAAACTGAAAGCCGAACCTGTAAGAGCAATACAGGGAGCTGGAGCTAGAAACCACGAGGTCGCCAAGAGGACCTATTTATGGAAAGAAGACATCCAGAGAGGCAGGAACTCTCAAATGCAAAGATAGACCTTTAAAAGATGGGAGAAGCTGAAAAAGAACGAGGTTCATCACCCCCGAAAAGGCAACTTCAAATTTAGGAAAATAAAGTTAACAATATGACACGAAGGAGCAAATGGACTAGAAGATTCATAAAAGAAAACAACAGTCACATTTGAAAACCCCATCGATGTCCTGGAAAGAGGTCATGTGGAGCTTAGGAATGAACAACTCCAAGTGGACCGGGAGCTGGAACCTCCCGAAGAACGTGAGCCTGAGGCCAAAGTGTAGATGCTAGAGTTGGAAAAAAAAACCAGAACAGAAATCGCAAGGTCTAAGGGCCCTTAAGTTTTTCATACCATTTGAACAGGGCAGAACACACCAAATTCATAGGCGTTCAAATAGAAGCTGGAGGCTCTCAAACAGGCATATGAAAGGCAAGATGAGCCAAGCCCACAAGTGACAAGGCGCCACAGATGTTAGGTTCGCTATGACAACAAAAAGGACTTGAGGAGCCAAGTCCTCAAACGACAAGCCCATGGTAGAGGTCCTCTAGTTAGAGAAAGAACCTGTAAGGGGCATAGGAACCCCAGGTTCGACAATGATGGTTGGTACCCTAGTTAATCAAATGACGAGCGAGGTTCGACAACCGGAATACATGGAAGACCGAATGAGGTTCAAAAAAATACAGGTTCGCCAAAAAACTAAGCAAGGCTTAAGTTCCTCGAGTCAACTATGGAGCAAGCGACAATTGTACCAAGTTCAATAAAGAGGATCCTCTCTGTTCAGAAGGACCTCAAGAACTAAAGAGCATCACCATCCTCCAACAGGGGGCTGCCGAGGAACAATCACATTCTCCGCCTGGGGCTCTGAAGGATCAGATAACTGCTCAATCAGGATCTCAACAAACTCCGATACGCGTAAAATGGGATACACATTGCACTCTTTTTTCCTTCATCAGGTTTTTATCCCACTGGGTTTTTCCTGATAAGATTTTTAACGAGGCAATATTCCCAAAAGTGTATTCTATTTATGCCGATACCGCCAGGGTCCAAATGCCCGTGCTTACAAGCAAGCCTGGCCATTTGGGGGCTACTGATATATTTACTATACCCGCTGGGCCCACTAACGGGAGAGCCCAGGCCCGAAGACCGAGTCAAAGCCCAACGAGCCCAACTCGACCGAGAAGCCCGCCTTCGAGACTCCCGGATAATAAATACCCCTTAAGCCCGTTTATTCCATATGGGGTAATCGAAAAATATCTAGGCTCGGGCACTTGTTCACGCCCATTCTTTTCTCTGTAAACCCAAGAACGATTAATAATGCAGACCCCATGTTTTCTGTTTACATCAAGGTACAAAGATGGAAACCTAATATTAATACTAATAAAACTCATTGAAGATTATGAAACTATAATAAGGCAATAAAGATAACAAAAATTTCAAATAGTAAAAGAGACTGATTATGTAAAATGGAGGAATAAAATCAGAATCGTAAAGGAAATCAATTCAAACCTAAAATCTAATCAATTGAACCTAAAATCTTGGAGAATCCCTTATTTATGCGTGCAAATTGTCTTCCTTCAATTTAGTCTATAATAGCCTTCCTGAAACCAGGCCCCGGGGCTTTAGAAGAATCACAGCTCTACACCGCCTCCTCTTTCAACTCGTCCATGGTGAAAGGTCTTCCAAGATCACTCGCCATCACAGGATCTAATTGTCGAAATCGAGGAGAACGAGTTGATGGTCTGACATGGTTGTTACAAGAATATAGATTAGCAAAGAATCTTCTGCACTTCGATTTTGTCATGTATGGATCTGGAACCAATTTATTACCGAGTCTGATCTGCTAAATTCTATTCTCTCTCCCTCTATTACATGCAGATACGTGAAAGAATCTAGTATTGCGTTCCCCGAGTCTGCACTAGTTATTCCTTGCCTTCGGCCTCCAAATAGCTTTTAATTGCTTGGTTTTATATTGACGCCAGCCCTTAGATCTTGTTCTAGCTTGACTTCTGCAGTGGGTAATGATCTGGTTTCTACCTTCTTATCCAAATCATCAATTTGCCGCTGGATACTTGTGATGTTATCCCAAATATCACCAAAAACTTCTTTGTTCCACGTAGAAAGTATACCCTCATCAAACTCAACTTGTTTATCAGCATAAATCTGGCTGGGAGAATCACACAAGCTTGACGCCACATTACCCTCGAAGACTGACAAAAAATTCATCTGAATGGTTTCACTACTAATTTCCAAGCTTTTTCTTAAGGCCCTATCCGTAAGTAATCCGTAAGAAAACGGTAAGGAAACTGACTTCCTTACGGATTCTTTACGGATTACTTACCGACGGACGCCGTAAGCAAAATTTGGAAAGAAAATCGCTGTCTGTAAGAAATCCGTAAGAAGTCCGAAAGGAAATGTTTCTTGCCGCTTCCTTACGAGTAGCGGTCGTAAGGAAGCCGTAAGGAAATCAACAGTGGGACCCACCGACTGGCGGATCGGTTTTGGTAAGCTTTTTCTCCTCTTACGGAAAAGTTCGTAAGAAAACCGTAAGGAAATCAGAAAAAGGGCCCGCCCACTATCCTAAGCCCGTAAGAACCTGTTAGGAAACTATAAGAACGCCGTAAGGAAAAGTGGCATTTTTGTAGATATTAGATCTATTTACTACCAGACACCAGTACCCTGTTTTGCATAATTAAATTTATATTCAATCCAAAATTACAAGAAGTATTTAAGTTGTCAAATACATATACTAAACTGTTAGACACGTTAACTTAAATATTTATAAATATATGCCAATACATTACAAATATAAAAATATACTGTTTTAAAGACAACATAATTATCATCCAAGGTTTAAACACAAGTACATAAATATCTAGTTTGAAGATTGATGGCCTGATGAACCACCTGCTGAATTATTTTTAGGGGGAGGAGGAGGACAACTCGGCACTGGTAGGGGGCATGATATACTACTAGGCATGGAAACCACGGCACGCATGGAACCCACGGCACGCACGGAACCCATGGTACGTATTGAACCCATAGCCGGATACATTTGTTGCCATTGTTGTGATGAGGAAGGACCATTAGTAGGTCTTGTCATTTGCTCTTGGAAACCATTTTGAAATTGAAATAAATCATTAACGAATCAATAGTACACAATATAAAACAAAAAAGGTAAGCAAATAAAATATATGCAGAATGAAAAGACGGACCTGAGAGTGGTGGTCCAGGGCTAAGACAATCAATAACAAGAGGAGAAAAAAGATAAAATCAGCAGCAAAAGAAGTGTAGATGCCAAGAGTGAGTGACTAGAACAGGCATCCTCGTAATGTTATGGCAAGTTATCATCCTGTTTCGGAACAGGAGAAAATATGTTAAGAAAAAGCAACCTTTTCATGAAAAAAAAAATAACTTCGTTAATCAGAACAGCAGATTGCAGATTGCAGATTGCAGTTAAAATAAAAGTGCAACCATGTGTATGTGCTCTTTCCCTGTCGAGGCCCCACTTGAGATTGTGTGTTTCTCCAAAAATCAACAAAATATCCAATTGAGATGGGTTCATGTCTGCAAGCTTAAACCATGTGTTTCTGGGAGGGTGCACATAATTTTGGGCCATAGCGCCTCGACATGTCAGTTTTCATTCACCATTCATGTGATAAGAATTAAATCCGTATAAACAGAAAACAAAGGACTATAGTACTAGTATATGTTTCTTACAAGTATGGTGATCCATGAATATATACTACCCCATGTATCTGATGGCAATGTTTTTTGCTTCAAAATGAGTAGTGAAAGAAGAGAGGAAAGTAGATTTAATAGATGAAATTAATATGGGAAGAGGAAAAATGTAGTACTACAACAATTAATTGATTTAATTGATGTTGCAGCTGTTTATTCGAGTACATCTCAACTACTCCAACTCCACCAAAGTACTAGCACTAGAAATCAAAAGATCTTTTTGCATGGATTAGTAGTTTACCTTTTTTTTTTGAAGAGATAAACATAGTTTACAGTATTTTTGGATGTAATTGAATTCTGTCAATATATCTACAATTGGAGTTTTTTTTTGTGTTTTGCATGTCACCCAGGCATAAAGAAGCTTCTGGATGATCCGATTGATTTAGCGTTAGTGAAACTGGGCACCAATATCAACTAACATGCATGGAGGTGGTGAATCCACGTAATTAAAGGCCCTCTAATTTTGCCACGTACTTGGCCAAGTGTTAATCATGTAAACACTAGGAGGTTCCACCTGTTATGCAGCAGGCTGACGAACGCCACTAAGACCGACCTTGCTTCCATGCACAGCATAATAATAATATATATAGCAAAAGCATCTCCAGATACACACACATATATGTACAGCTAGTGCCTAGCAAATAGCAATTTCTGGAGGAGGTTAATTTAGCTACCCAAAAATCAATATATCGCAAGCTACTATGTTTTAATTACTATCATAAGAACAAATTAATAATGTCGAGTGATTCCCATTAGCTTTTTTTCTCCTTCTATAATCATGCAGCAGGCATAAGGCACTTAAAACATATATATGAAATCGTATATGAGAAATGATCATTATATGTCCTATCTTAGTATAACATAAATTATACTGATCATATATGCGTGTCAAGTGGGGCCTCGACAGGGGAAGAGCACAGCAAGTGATAATTAAAGGCAACTCTCACTTCTTGAATAATTAGCATGTGATAATTAGTAGTAAGAAAATAGCAGGCAGCATATAGAAAGAGGAGCTAGGGAGATCGAACTTACCCCCAAGAAGCTAGCAGCAACGAAGGTAGTTAGGATTGAAAGCAGGATGGGTCCAAGGAAGCCAAAATCTTTGCCCCTCTTATGGGCCCAGAAACTACAACCAGTGAGGGAGCCAATTGCAGCAGTGGTTAAACCCAATGCTTGAAGCACGATTGGGGCTGCAAGAACCCAGTTAGTGTAGAAAAAACTAAGAACCCCCTTGCTAAACTGAAAATACATCAGAATATCTGATCAAAGGTCAAAATATCGACATGGAAAAAAGAGAAATATACCAATACAATTCTTTGTGAACAATATAAGATAAAGCATATAAAACAAATACAGTTCTTTATGAACAATATAAGACAAAGCTACAAAAGAGTTTCTAATGAGAAAAAGCCTACATAAGATATCTTACTTCAGATTTAACAGCTAAGACCTCTTCAAACTGTTTTAAAAGTGTTGCTGGAGAAATTTGGTCAATCTGCAAGCAAACTGACAACAAATTAACATCAGTTTGAAATTGTTTTGCAATGACCATAACATCAGTTTCTAATATGGGTCAATAGAACAAACTCAACTTTGGTACTAAACCAGGTTGAGTTTGAGGGGAGATGTTAGAGATAATGCGGTTATCAGGTTGTTAGGCGAAAGTGATAACCAATACACCTTGCATATTATCTTGTATGATAACTCTTATCACTTAGTGTTGTATTCCGACTGTAACACAATGACATTGAGTATAATACAGAGACGAGGGCTGCACAATTTGTTGGCCTTTCATTCACATATTCTCTGTTCTTTTACAAATCGGGAACACTTTACATATATTTTACTATCTCGGAATAAAGATTTCAGTGTGCATTTCCGGTGGGACTCAATCATTGTTATTGTGCCAAATTTGGAACATCTATGTTCGTATGGATTGACGGGGCAAAAGACTGGTTCTTAGATAGGGAGTAATTCAATTGTAGGCAAGTAAAACCCTTGTATAGCCATAATTATGGCTTCATCAGGTGACATGAACAGATAAATATTGGGCTATAAAAAATCTAGAATTTCCTGGGCCCTTTTTAGGTACCATCAAGAACACACTAAGTTCTTCCATCTCATGGCATGGAATTGGAGGAAAATAAGAATCTTATTTCTTATGCCGAGAGCTGAGGACACGCAACAAGGAAAACTCGAATGCCCAAACAAACAAATTAAGAAACTGGAATTTATTTATTTTTTGTAAAGAGATCAGTGGAGATGATCATTATTGTTGGAGCGCGAAAGCTACATATATAATTAAAGAATTGGGTTTCCAGAATGTGGGAATTGTGGGTTGAGGAGCTACAATTAGTGGAAGAGAAGCAATCAATAGATCTCAATATCGATCTCTTAATGACTAATTATCAGCTCCTAATTCTTCTTGCAATCTTGGTAGCATGAAAGGAGAGTGAGTTCAGCTCTGTAAGCTGCATCCCTGTCAGTTTCCAGGTTCTCCTCCTCGAGAGCTGTTATTGTTGGGGGAAAAAAGAAACTTGTGATCGGGAAATGGGGAATTAAAGGAAAGGTTATAGATAAATATATATACAAAAAGGGAAGAGAAAAGAGAAGCATGAGAAGGGAGGAATTGGTGAATAAATACAATTAAAAGTAGTTGTGGTCTATATACGTACCTTGGTAAAAATTGGGGAACTTGGAGTCTGCACAGTTTTGAGTGCATTCAATGTCATGGAGTGACAGGGTAGAAGGTCGGACCATGCACTTGAGCATGCATCCAGGCAAACAAGTCATTCGCCCAAAGACACGACCACGACCACGACCAGCAGCACCACCCACACCAGCTCCCATTCTGCATTGAGGTCGACACTGCTTAAAGCATGCTGCCAACTTGAAAGGATTGCCGCCGGGGATCCCGATAGGCAATTCGGGTTGAATGGGCAACTGGGGTAGGAGATTATTATCTGGAGGAGGCAAGGTGGGCTGGGGTTGGGGTTGGGGTTGGGGTTGGGGTTGGGGTTGAGGTTGGGTTATTGCTCCATTATCCGGAGGTGGTAAAATTTGTTGTGGGGGAGCTTGAGGTAATGTTACCGGGGGGATTGGAGCCGCTGGTGCTGCCTGTATGGGTATGGGTGTGGCAGGATTTGCTTGCCCTGCTACCTGCAACACAAACATCAAACTTATCATCATCACCCCTATCAATCCCCTACTCATTCCTCTCTTTCTCATCTCTAAACTCCTCATCCTCCTCTCCTCTCCAATCAATAATCAAATGCTGTTGTATGTAATCACAATTTGTTAGCACTCCCCAACTCAACTGCTCTGTGTGTGTGTTTTCAGCCCGAATCCTAGACCCATAATTTATAGGCATATCCACGTGAACCCTGCATGCCCTATGTCCAAGCTTCCATTCATTTTTCGCAAGCTAAGCTATGCTAATCCAATCCCACTGATATTGGAGATTAATTATGTAGTATGATTGGGCGTAATTTGTGCAAACTCCCAAACCCATAATTCCTCACCTGTTGCTTGATATGATCATGTCATGTGTGCTCCATATTTTCACATCAACCAACACTCTCCACACTTGTAATTAATGGAGCAGATATCATCATATGATCAGTTAACCTCTTTCCCTAAATTAATCCCACGATAAGACCAAGATATATTGAATATACACTCCCCTCCGTTTATTTCTGATAAATTTTACCCTCTAAATGCTGGACTTGATCTCCCTGGATTTTTCCTCTGATTCTTCTCCTGCCGCGTACGTTTTTCTCAATTTGTCCCATTCAATTCTACTAATCATTCCTAAACAGTCATGTCTCATCTCTTGTGATTGCACAATTTAGGCTGATTTCTGCTCTTAATTAATCAAAGACCATCATCATAAATGCCCGACCATTCCTATGCATCTTTACAACTCATTCATTTATGTAAACTTGCTTATGTTATAATTTCCAGCATGCATCTTTGGATGACGAGGCTTTTATACATCACGAAGTAAAAAATATATTCATTGTTAAAATTTTAGTACATAATATTCTAATCTTTTAATAAAATTATTCTAACATTAATTTAAGCTTTTTATCATCTTCAACTTATTTATTTTATCATATTTTGTGAATAAATTAATGTTAATTATATATTAATATATTATTTTTACAAAAAAATTCAATCCCACAAAATTATTGTGATAAATATGTTTTGACTATTTTTGTATAATATTTTATTCATTTTAATAAGACACTCGAAACTCGATTAAATCTGGTTAGACCCTGCAGGTTTTCTTGAACATCGCCAAGTTTATTGTTTTGTTCTATCTTAAAAGCCCTGGTGGAGTAGAAGCAAGTTTGGGATGCCGCGAGTTGCAGTCAACGGCGGCAGTTGTATTGGTGGAGAAGGTGGGAACGCGGAGCAGGCTGAGGAAGGAGTCCGTAAATATGGTGACATTTTATTGGTTTCTTCTTTTCTTTTACACATGCATTTATTTGTGTAAGGCTAGGTATTGGTTTGCAGGAGAGTGTGAGAGGCTTCACTTGATGATGGCATTGGTAGTAGTAGTCGGCACTGATGATGGTGTTGGTGAGATGACTAATTGATAAATCTATCAAAAACGCCCATATCCCAACTTGTTAATATAAAACATAAATAAAATATGAAATGATTAAATTGCCCTTATCATTCTCGGGGCACGAAAAACTGCAAACGATGCATCTTATCGCACAGGTAACTTAAACGGCAATCCCCCCTAGCAAATAGAACCACATATCAACATCAAGCCTGAATGATAATATCACAAAGAAACGCAGCGGAATATAAATCAATAATCAAACTTCAACAATTATGCATATCGACTAAGGATCCGACCCGAAGGTAAATAGGCACAGTTACCTGAATGCATTCCTCTACCCATGATCAGCCAACCTGTGTGGAAAAGTGAGGGGGTGAGACCACCCACTGTCTCACCACAAACAAATAAACCAAAGTATGAAGTTACAAATCAACTACAATCACACTGATACCTGGCAGTCACAGCCACAATGCACAAAACGAGCCATTGTGCACAACACATAAAGTCTGTTTATTATCATGCTTAAATCCGTTATCAGTGATGAAAGTTTATTGTCGTTAAATTTCTTATTATGGTTTGAGTATCTTATTATTCAGGTCCCTCTACTGTGAGTTAAATCTCGATAGCGCATCTGATCAGATCCGGGTGTAAAACCCAACTGTCGTACCTCAGAAGGGGTAGATTCTGAGGCCTAAAAACCACCGATAAACCTCGAGTGGCCGCTAACTCCCTGAGGGTGCGCTCAGACACACCTAACTGGTGCAAGTCTTCTAGGGGTGCACCTACCTTCCCTTGGGGTAACTATGCTAAACTGCATAAAGTGACCGAGAGGTACCCAACCTTCCCCTAGGCTATCGGTCGAATTCACAGTAGGATTAAGTATTTTATTTTCAGTTATTCTTATAAAGCTCTGTGTGCCATACATTATGTTTATCCAGGGATGTGTGAACTTTATGTATTATTCTCATAACCGGGCCTTCGGCCCACACAACCTCACACTATCAGCAAAACGTAATAACATGTTACCATTACTATTATTTCCGAGTGTTGTAGACAGTAAAGCATACAAAGGTTTATATGTCCTCACCTGGGCCATAATAATTGCCATGAAATCCGAAGCCTCAATTTGCCTCGACAATCCTATACTTATAACCAACAAGACGACCACACATAAGGTCACATAATTTATGAAGAATGCATGCTAATGAAAAAACTCAACTTAATAAATGCGGCCCTAACTATCCAGTTATGGGTTTTCAGGGTCAAGGCCCAATAAGATATCCTCTTATTGACTATGTTTCCAAAAAGATACAAACCTAAGGTTGCACCGCCTTAAG